>PVKE010001336.1:0-102981 GCA_004027555.1 Craseonycteris thonglongyai
TGAGCCCGTGAGCAGAAGTTTGTGAGGGAACCTTCAGTGCTCTAGCAGCACATGGTGCTTTCAGAGCAGTGATTTGCCACTCCTTATAGGAAAACAAGGAGCCCAGCGTTTTTAGTTCTGGCCCCAGTGCCATCATTGTCTTGCCTTGTGATCCTGGCCTAATCCTAGAACCATATTGAGCCTAATCTTAACAAGAAAACAAAGGTTAATTGGATCCCATGAAAGGAGGTATGTTGAAAGCATTCAGAAATTGTTAAAGCTGTATCCACCTGTGAATGAAAATTTCTATTCATAATTGCATCATACATGTATAATGCAGACACAGAGGAAAGTTAACCTCTATCAGAGTTTTAACTTCTTCTGTAAAATGGAAACATTACTTCAGCATGCAAATGGAAACTCAGAACCTCACCTATGTGGCTCTGGAGTACTTAGAATGTCTTTAGAGGATTGGTTACCTCTTGTCTTGTGAGGAATCTAAAGTGTACCGGTAGTACTGGACTTAGAATAGATATGGAGTCCTACACTAGGGTGGCCTCTGAATGGATGCCCAGGTCACATCTCATTTCATTCGGCTTATCTCTTTGGATTCCATTTGGCCATGTGGGTTGGAGTTGGAGTTATGAGTGAATTATTTGTCTGTGGTGTGTCAGACCTGAAGTTGGTAAACAGCGTGGGAATCCTAGCAGATGAGCTGGGGGAGCTTTGACACTGTAAGTCTCTAGTCAAGGCTGAGATAGACTCAGATCACAGAAAATCCTTGATTCCCTGGGAGAGGAGGCAGCACAGTGCCAGGGAGACAGATGAGTACCCAGAATCCTGGCTTCAGATCTGTCACACTCTCGTTGTGTGATATCTACCCAGTTGGCTTACCTCTTTGCAATTTAGGTTTTTCATCCAGTAAGCGTAATTACAAAATAGGAGAATTGAAAGAGACAAGAAAAAAACATTCACAATTACTTTTATGATAGGAGAAATACTTTTGAGCATAAGAATCTTAATGTTTTCATATGTGTGCTGCCTTAGTCTGTTTGAGCTGCTAAAACAAAAGACTGGATGGCTTATATACAACAGAAATGTATTTCTCATAGTTATGGAGGTTAGAAGTCCAAAATCAAGGCACTGGCAGATTTGGTGTCTGAAAAGAAGGGCCACTTCCTGGTTCATAGATGGATATCTTCTTGCTGTGTTCTCACAGGCAAAAGGGGAGCATTCTGGTCTCTTCAGCTCTTTATAAGGGCACTATTATCATACCCAAGGGCTCCACCCTCATGACTCAATCACCTCTCAAAGGCCTTTCTCCTAATACTATCACATTGGGGATTAGGGTTCAAAATAAAAATTGGTGGGGTGGAGACAAACATTTAGTTGTGGTATGTACATTGAGTAAACTATACATAAATTCTAGCATCTTAATAACATTTTATCACTTACTTGATATAGATGACTTGTTTTGATCTTCATGGTAACCTTATGTGATAGGTACTATTATGTTCCTGTTTAATAGAATGGAGAAACTGAGGGGCATGGAGGTCAAATCCCAAAGCTAGTAAGTGGAAAATCTGGGATTTGAACCCAGGCAGTCTGGCTTCAGAATTCCTCCTCATGACCACTGTACCACTCTGTTCCAAGTTAATAAGCCCCAGGTATGTTGAGTGTGATATTCCCCATTTGACAAATTCTCATTCATTTGGTAACGTACAAAATTTGTATGCCACATTGAAAAGAAAATAGGCTTGGGAAGCTGAGCCCAAGAAAAAGTTTCATGTTCATTAAAATCTCTTGGTGCATTAGGGAACGCATGGTGATAACTCTCCTAAGCAGTGCCCAAGTTACATGTTGAGCCTCACGGAGACTGGCTATTTAGGTACATTCTTGGGGACCTCATGCTCTCGGGGTTTGAGAAATTGTGCCTTTGTTTATCAGGGATATCACAGACCACAGTTCCCGCTGCTTTCTTTTGACATAGATGCACACATCCTCCTTTTCTATGTACCATATAAGTTTTGTGTGCGCGCGCGCACACACACACACACACATACACATACATACATACATCCCACTCCACCACTCCACCCCGCACCAGAGATCTGGAACCCTGAACTACCAGCTCTTCTGGAGGATGATGACTTTTATTTTTTGACTCCGTGGTCCTAGTAACATCACATATGCTTAATTGAAGCTTATTGAAAAGGAGAAAAATGGCTTCATAGAAAATGCCCAGATCTGTTTTCATGTATTTTTTAAACCATTGATCCACCTGTGTGGAACCTGTAGATGGATACTAATGGGCTGAGCAGTGGTAAAGGGTTTCAGTGTGCACACCCAAGTGGGCACAATCTCTCACTTGACCTTCCTCCTCTGTCTGCTTCCCTCCCCTTTACACTCTCTCCTTCCTTCTTTGCATGTCTCCTTTTCCCCTTAACTGCTCTGCCTCACCTATAGAGAAACCAGAGAGGGGTCTAGTTTCTCACACACCGGTCCTCTATCAATGAAAATAGAGAGCACTTCTCTCACAAGTATAGAACAATTCTTTAAATAATTATTTTGAGAGGACCATTGTGTACACGGTACATATAGTCATTGCCAGATGTAAGCTTTGGGGAAGACAGGTGATGTGCTGTGTCCACCCTGTCACATCCTTTCTGGGTGAGAGCTCTGATAATTCATTCTAAGCTTCCCATCCTTAGCTTCTCCACAGGAGTACAGTGGAAGATGGTGGAATGTAGGTCTTGCTGTGAAATGTGTCTACTGGGAGGAGGATGAAGAAGGCATGGGGTTGGAGAAGGCCAATCCTTTTTTCAAGGACTGGGCTAAGGGGTGTCCTTGTGCATATTGACTGTTCTTCCTGCCAAGCAGAGGCCTGGGACCTTTCCCCAGCTATGTGTCTTGCAGGATGGTGTTCAGTGGAGCTCTGCTAAAGGAACTTCGTTTTAGGAACATCAATGTGATTGGACAGATAAAATTAGCATCCTTATTAGTAACACCCAACCCCAAGAACCATGCAATTATCTCATGCTTTTATTTAATGACTGTTCTCTTTTCAAAGCTCATTGGGGTAATCTTCAGAGCATGGCCTGATTACATGTTGTACAGTCTACATAACAAGTGAACTGAAAAAAGCAATTCAAACCGAGCTCTGGTTTAATTTGCAGTTTTTACATTTCAAGACAACATTCTCAGTAGGTGATTGTCCAGTTTTCTTTCTTTATTTTCTTTCTTTCTTTCATCAATTTTTACTTGTTTTATAGTTTTCATTCCCCTAGCACATCTCATCTTTGACAGGAACAGTGAAGACAAGAGAGCAGCTGTCCTGGATCCCCTTCACCTTGCTAATCAGGCCATCCATCTCTTGAGCTCTTTAGGAAATGTTTGATGACTAATGAGACCTTACAGAACTTGTGTGTGGAGCCTCAGGGTCTTTTCTAAATGGAAAGCCAAATTTCAGGCATTTGCTAGCTGTGTGATCTTGGATAGTTTACTTAACTTTTGAGCTCTGATATCCTTGCCTATAAAATGTTCTCATTCCCACTTTATAGGCAAGGCCTGCTTCACAAGGTTGTACTCAAGCTTCAGTGAGAATTCTCTGACAAGTACCTGGTCCATAGAAGGTATTTGAAAGTCATGTTCTGGGGCAGCGCAGGTGCCAAGATTTCCCAGATTGCTATACAGGTAGGGATGCTGGGGACCTCCTAGGAGACCCTGGCCTCTTCACCTTTCTGTCCAGAGATGCTTTCTCTAGTTGGGAAGTGCAAGAGGGAAGCGGGGAGCAGGTGTGGTGACATATAGAATCTATCCTTCCTCCAGGACATTTTGATAGTAGACCAACTTATGGATGGGAAAAAGCGGGAGGCTGACATGCCACGTTCATTGTGTAATGTACTGGTTTTATATGACAAAAGTTCGAGTTATGATGGGACATGTCCAGTGTCACATTTTCTTGTCCTAAATACCGTTAGCAGAGGAAAGGAGAAAGACACATTTACCTGGCATTTTTTATGTAACAGATACAGGCTACAGAGGTGAAAGGGGCGGCTTTTTGGTATGTGTGTTGGGGGTGGGGGCTGGGGGTGCAGAGGCTGTGAGAGCTGGGGTTGGGAACTAAAGAGTGATTGTCCAAAAAATGTGGTAAATATGTAAATGGAAGTAAGTAAATGGCTGTGGAGCAGCACCGAAGTGCTGCCAGTTTTCCCTTCAGCAGACAGAGCCAGTCACCCCACACCAAACAAGTATTTATTCTCAATCTTGGGGAAACTAAGTCATTTTGGCTTTTCATTTCTCTGAGATACCTGGGCATGGGAACTTTTATAAAAGTAGGGAAATGAGATCTAGTTCTGCCCGTATAGTACTTTTTCTTTCTTTCTTTGGTTTTAAAGCCTTTAAGTCTTTTATTTTTTTAATTTATTTTCTATGAAATCTCCACTTATAATGCCACATTGTTTATTCATCCATGTGTCGTTTTTCTATCAGATTTATTGCATTGTGTGATAGGATATTTAAATTACAAATAATTAAGTTACACTACGAGCACTGGGTTCTACATACATTAGGTATTCAACCATTGTCTGCAGAATTGTCTAATAGTATAAATAGTAGTCATTATTGGCAGGTGCTGTGATAGAGTCTGGGAGTTTTGTATAGGACAGAGTGTGAGGGTGTGTCAGAGCCGACAGTTTTGTCAAACAGTTGGATTCTGAACACCCATCTGTGCTTATTGCTAGGGCATCTAAACTTTCACCTTTTAGAGAAAATAAGATCTTTGGAGCCAGTGAGTTCCTTCAAACAGTGCTGGATGCTGCCTGATTGTTTCCATCCTGGAACTAAGTTATATTTAAAAGAAGTCCAGCTGTTTTGTTCAGATAAGAGACTGTTGTGTGAAAATTGCTGAGTGAGAGCTCCCACTGGAGGCTCCTTCTCATCCAGATCCCTGCACAGGTCAGTCCTGGCTGGCTCATGTGGTGACTGGGGCCAGATTGTTAGGGCTCCCTTTCCCCAGTCCCTCCCAGACCTACATGCTGGGGTGAGTGGACGGTGGAGAGAGTTGGTGGGGCCAGGCCCCAGGGCTTGCAGAGCCATGACCTGGAGGCTGTTTAGCAGCGAGTAGTGATGTCACCTTCTCCCAGGCTGTGCTGCCCCTGTTTGCCCTCCCTTATGTCCCCTTCTTTCCACTGTACACAATCATTACATGGTACTCTTTCATATATTTAGTTTTTAGTAATTCTATATGTTTTATCTATTAGATGACATTTTTAATTCTGTTCTTAATTTCATACACATTGATTTAGTTTAAGTTTATGTTTTTTATTTGGGTGTAATGGGTCATCACTATAAAAAATATTTATTGAGCTCTGTTTGTTATCTTCATGAAAGCATGAGAAGACTACTTTGTGCAAATTATGAATACGGCTTCCTCCTAAGATCTGAAACAAGACAGTGATGTCCACTCTTGCCACTTCTATTCAAAATTGTACTGCAGGTTAAAACATTAAAGACATCCATAATGTAAAAGAAGAAGTATTATAAACTGTCTCTATTTGCGGAAGAATTGAGCCTGTATGTAGAAAATCTTAGGGAATACACACACACACACACACACACACACACACACCTATTAGAACTAATAGTTCAGCAAACTTATGATACAAGATCAATATACAAAAATGAATTGTGCCTATATACTAGCAAAAAAAAAAATCTGAAAATGTATTTACAAAAACAATTCCATTCAAAATAGCATCAAAAAATAAAATTTATATATATAAATTTTACAAATGAATTACAAGATTTTCACTCTGGAAACTATGAAACAGTGCTAAAAAAATTAGTGAATATCCATATTCATGGATTAGAAGACTCTATACTGTTAATTCTCCCTAGGTTGATTTTTACATTCAGTGAAATTCCTATAAAAATCTCAGCATGCTTATTTATGTGGAGAAATGGACAAGCTGTTCCTAATGTATACAGAAATGCAGAGGACCCAGAATAAAACAATTTTGAAAAAGAAGAAAATAGAAGATTATACTTTGGGGCTTCAAAACTTGCGATAAAGCCATAGTAATCAAGATGGCTTGTGACTGGTGTAAGGATAGCGTCAGTGCTAGTGAGTTGAGAGTCTAGAAATTAACTATCACATTTATTTTCAATTGATTTTTTTATAAAGATGCCAAAGCAATTTGAAAGAAAACAGAGTCTTTAAAAGATAATCTTCTCAACAAATAATGCTAATTGGATAGCCTCATATAAAACAAAACAAAACAAAAGAACAATTAATTTAAACCCTTACCTCATACCGTCCAAAGATGTAAATGGATTGTAGACCCAAATGTAAGCTGATCTTTCAGAACAAAAGTGTAATAACAAATCTTCATGACCTTGCGTTAAGCAGAGACTTCTTAGATATGAACCCAGAAGCATGGTGAGCCAGACTGCTTTCCAGACGGGTTGGTAGCCATGCATATGGGACCATTTCTCTATGCCTTTGCCAGCATTAAATATTGTCTTTTTAGAAATATTGATCTATTCAGTGGGTGATAAGTGAATACATTATTTAACTATTCTTTTGTTCATAGTAAGGTTGAATTTTTTAAATTTATTAACCACTCAAAATGATTAAAACTTTCGGGACTACCGTATTCTATCTAGATCTGTGTCCTATCTTTATCTACCCTACCAAAGCTTTCAGGAGAAAGTATTTCCTTGAAGAAGAACATAGCTTGTGGTTCTTTGTGTGTTGTATTGCACTCTGCCTGTGGGTCTAATCCTTTATGGCCGATCTATAGTGTCTTTTGTCCTTCTTCAAAGACTATAGTGTAAGTGATTATGTTTCAAAATTTAACAGCAGAGTAAGAATAAGAAATGAACAGAGGCCAGACTAAAACAGCAATCAAGTATGATAAGAAATCATGGGGGATTTGAAATTAACCTGCTTGGGTTTAAATCATGGTTCACTTCTTACCAGCTGTAAAAACTTCAGGGGCCCATTAAGTTAACTTCATCAAGACCTTAACTTCATCCGCAAAATGGAGCTATGAAATTTACTTCTTAGGGTTGCTTTGAACATCAAATGAAATAATGGGTATCATTTATTTCATAAAATGAAGTAGGGTTTAGCATTGTACCTGACATATAGAAACCATTATTAATTAATATCGTGCTTGGAGCTTGGACCCTGATGCTTTCTGAAGGATGTTTTTGTAGGCATTCCATGCAGTTTTTTCTTCTTTTTAAAGTACAGTTTGGTTGAAAGATGGGGAACAAAAAAAATGTTTTTGTCACTCTAGATGTGATTTCCGTTGGGGTTGCTGTGCTCCCTACAATTTGAATTCACAGAGTAACTAAGGGGCAAGTGGGAATTTATCTCAATCCTCTGTCTCTGAGAATACCTCTGGGTGCTGGTGAGATGCCACTCGTCAAGTCTGTTATTGTTTTTTGGGCTGTGATCCTTCTGAATAGAACCCAGTGGATTTTCTTCAGTGCAGAAGAAGTGAGGTGAGGGGAAAATATGTAGACCTTACTATCTCCAGTGAATTGTGCCCAATCTGGCTTTAGCCTAAACTTCCATATCCTGCATCTAACTAGCCTGAGAGTCCTTTGCAATCAGGAATGCACCTTTTAATTCTCAGCATCTCCTAGGCACTGGCCTCACTGCTGAGCAAATAAGCATTCAGGAGATGTTGGGATTGTCTCTGTCATTTTCTGAGTTTCCAAGGAGGTGAAGTTAAGGGACCATATTTGTGTCAAATGATGGTCATATGCATCATCTGATTTTATTCTCAGTAAACCTTGCAGGGAAGGGAGGTTATGAGAATAAGCACACATTATCCTTATTTTACACATAGGAAAATTAAGGCTCAGGTAAATTAACTCTAAAAAATGATTTAGATCTTAAGAGGGAGAGCAGAGATTTGAATTCAGATCTACTGACTCTAGGTTATAAGGTCATTCTGTTGCTTCCTATTGCATATGCTGAAGACTGTTATGTGCATTAGATTCCACCAGATCAATTGGTTTTGTCCCAGGGTTAGACCATGCGTTCCACTTAACCTATTTTTAGATTTGCAGCAGGAGGAAAAAATGTTTCTCACATTCAGTATGTTGGAGAATGAGAAAAATCCTAGCACCAAATGTATTATCTCTTACCCTTCCCCCCAACTCTCAGGACAAGCATTTATGATGTATGGACTTCATGTTGTGTATCGCCCTCTTTATGCCAGGACAGCTCAAATGGATGCTTTTGTCACCATCCCTGCTTTTTTTGGCAGGAGTTTTTGTCTCCTGAGCCAATGAAAAAATGAGTGAGAGAAAATGACATCTCCTGGTAATGGAAAGTAGCAGTTGGTGAAACTTTAGAAGAGATGTGGTGTGTGTGTATGTGTGTGTGTGTGTGTGCGCGCGTATGTATGTGTTTCAGTGAATAGGAATAGCCACAGTGGAGCCAGTTGCTTGTTTATTTCGCTGAAGAATGTATTTGCTTGCATCATGATTGTCAATAAAGATCTTTAAAAACCCCAGCTTGACTCTTGAGTGCCGAGGGAATGCCCTGCCACTGCTCCAGGATGGAGATCTCTTCCTGGTGGACACTTGATTCACAAGTACACTAATTATTCATTCTTCCTCTGTGCAGCCTGCTGAAACAATCACCCAGCTTGTTTGGTGCACAGTGTGGCGTCGGACAGCAGGCCTTTTTATGTAACTGATGGCGCTGTATGTTCATATTGTTCTTTATGTACTTATTTTATAGCTTATGCAGCAGACATTCTAGTCAATTAGCTTCTTGTCTTGCAAACTGGGCACTGCTGTTCTAGAACCCAGTTAGAAGAGTGTGTTTGAGGGCAACCGGTTGCCCTCTCACCTTTCTTTTTGTGCTGTGTGGGTTGGTTTCAAGTTACAGCAATTTTATTGGCTCTTCTTGGCTGAACCTTGGTTTCAAAAGCTGGCATTTGGGAGTTGAATTTCTTAAAGCCATGGCCTTTCTTTTTGCAAAATTGGAGTCAAGCCATACACATAGCCCATCCCAGAGCAGTGTTGTTGTTGTTGTTTTTACCAATTGCCATATATTTTTATATATATGGATTTTTTTTTATAGTATTTGCTAATCAGAATTAAGAGTGAATGGTCACTCTACTCACAGTTACTTTACTGGTGAAAGCACAGGTTTTTCTATATAGAATTCTTGGTTCTTCTTGCTTTGCTATTTTTTTTTTCCTATATAATCTTACTCCTGATTTATTTTGACTATTTTGTCCTAATTGTTTTCTTCACTTATTTATTATTTATTTGTTTTTTGGTGGCGGGGGAGTGTGCCTCAAACCCTTTTGGGAACAAGTTAGAATAAAAATAAATTAAGTTTTATTACGTATATCCCACAAACTATTTCAGCAGATGACAATGTTTATGGAGCTTAGATTCACTGTTTTGAACTCCTGAGGATTTGTAAAAATTGAAAAATTTCCTGCTTCCTCTTTCTGTCTCCTTTACTGTGTTAGCTCCCAGCTTGATTAACTTGGTAATGGACATGGAGGCACGCGTGTCAGAGAAGCTCCCTCTAGACTCAAGTGTAGCAGTCAGGATTTTTATCCAGAGCTCTTTGCTCCAGTAGAGTACGTACGGTATGTGATTCTGCATGACAGGCTCATGTTTATCCTTGAATCCTCAGAGCCTTACGTGGTGCCTGGCCCGAGGCAATTGTTCAAAAAATATATGAGAAAATGAATAAGCCAAATGAGCCTACTCACCACTACCTCTCTCTGAACCAGGGACTCTTAAGCCATTCAGCTGTGCCATATCTCTGTGGCCACCATGGGACCCTGGTGTGCTTTGAGCCGCAGCTGAATTCTTTGGAACAATCAGTGCCAACTGTGATTAAAGCACAAAACCTTGATTACCCTAATAATTGTCTTTAGAAGGAAAATCTAAACCAAATAAAAGGACCTTGAAATTGTTTCTTGTTCTTGCTGACTTCCAATGACTGATTGTACTCACACTAATCCTAACCAAATAAGTTTCTTCCTTTATCCATGCATCAAGCATATTCTACATTTGAGGCTCCACTGTTTGCATGAGAGATGGAGAAGCATAAAGATGTGATATGCTTCTGCTGGCCCCTTACTACCCAGTTGTAGAGATTAGGCATGAATCTAGGTGTTCACAGTATAATCATCATGAAAGCTACAAATGTTAGAGTATTTTGAGCATGTGCTATATCCTGAAGACAGTACTTGGTGCCTTACATGTAATCAGTTATATAATTCGTGAGACAGGACACGCGTTTTAGCATCATAAAACTGTTAAGACCACCTTTTTTCTCCATAACACTCACCATAAGACGTTGAAGGTCTTTTTAACAAAAGGGTGAAGGGGAGGTGGGGGTGAGAAGCTGTCTGTCAAACAGGACAAGGAAATTTCTAACTGGGAAGATCAGAGAAGGTTTCTGAGCTAAGGGCCTTGTGGGTGGAGAGATCGAGGGAGAACAGGTGCAAGGACATGGAGACCAAGGGGGCATCAGAGAAAGGACCTTGCAGGAGTGTGTGGGAACAGCCCCTGTGTTGTTAGGAAATAGAGGATTAGCCTTGCTGAAATTGGAGGAGATAATTGAGAGAGAGGTAGGGTGACAGTGACCCAATAAAGAAAAAGAACATGCTGAAGACTGAGCTGTGCCTCACCTCACTGGGCAGAGGTCAGAGGACAGCCTGCCCTGCAGAGACAAAGGCTTCCGATGGGGATGTCCTGATGAACAAAGTGGGGGTGAGTAAGTGGCCCAGAGGTGGGAACACCCTTTTGTGTTCTAGGGGAGTCAGCTTATTTTACATTTCTCTGCAAATTCCAAGATGCTTGGTTCCTCCAATAAATTCTTGAGTATTTCTTTAATAAAAAGAAATATCTACTATGAATTCTAAGACATTACTTTTTTAAAAATCTATTATTGTCTGAATCCCTTTGTGAAATCAGAACTACTCATCTTATTTCTCCACTTACACTGTATTTCTTTATATTGTATGAGGGGACCCCCCTCCAAAAAAAAATGGAATTACCTTCTGGAGGGCAGGCCCCTTGTAGTACATACGTCCCCTGCCAGGTGAGTGTTTTAGGAACCCATCTGCATCAGTGTACCAGATAGCGTTGTTGTAAGAAGCTGTGTTGGACTTCAGTGAACTTTTTTTGGAGATTTTTTCAATGCATTTCACGATCTGTGATTTATAGAACAATGTGTGGCATGACAGTGCACCTGCTCACACCGCTCCGAGTGTTAGGCAGTTTTTTGACCAAAAACAACATGACCCCCATACCCCACCCTCCCTATTCACCTGATCTCACCCCAGTGACTTTTTGTGTGTGTCTCCCCCCCCACACACACACACACCCCTCCATGAAAAAAGTCCTCAAAGGGAACCAGTTTGCCAGTGTGGAAGAGGAAAAACAAAAAACAGCAGAAGCACTAAAAGGCATCAAAATCAATGAGTTTAAAAACTGTTTTGAGCAGTGGAAAAAGCATGTCATTAGGTATATTGCATCAAATAAAAAGTACTTTAAAGATGGTTAAAGTTTAAACATGTAAGAATAAATACACAAATTTTTATAAATAAATTTTGGATTTTTTGAGTCCCCTTTTTTATCTCCTTATATTGTCTTGGCAAGAAGTGGGCATCCTCCCCTTGGTTGGCATACTTCATTGGGCTGTCTGGGCAATTTGCTCCTGCCCTCCAGGGTTGATGCCACAACCCCTGAATTCTGGCCCCGAAGGAGGACTCAGCCCAAACCTGGTCACCCATTTGGGCAGCCTGAGAATTGGCCTTTTCTTATCATAAGCTGCTGGAAAGACAGCTTCAGTCTGTTACCTCGGGGTATGGAGATCTTTATATTCAGAGATGGAGAGGGAGTAGTACCCAAACTGTCAGGGCCTCATCTCAACTGGGAGAGATGCCTCCCTGCACAGCACAGCCCACTCACGTTTGTTCTTAGGTGTCTGCTCCTTGTGTGCATTAAATAAATGGGTTCTAGAATGTGTTCATTCATTTTAACAAATCTGTTTGTATAATACACATAAATATATGTACACATAATATTTTTGCATGATTATAAAGTCTATGTGTATTTTACACTAGTTATTAATATAATTACATTTTATACCCACATGCACTGTAATTTATACTTGTAGCCAGTATAAAAGCAAAAAACTAGCTTAAAACTTAAGGATAGTGAGTGGCATGCACTTGTGGGCACACTCACACCCACTGAGTCCCCATCCCTTTCTCTCTACTGTCTTTTTCTCTGACTGAGCATTTTGCCTCCTCCCTGTCATCTGACCCAGGGCCCCCAGTGCTGGTAGTAGGTAGGTAGGTAGATGATGGCCTGTCTTTCCCCCATTCTCCCATTCTTAGGCAAGTTCCCGCTATTCAGTTCCACAAGTGAAATTTCGTTGGCAGATGTAGCTCTGTCTGCATGAAATGTACCCCCTCACCTCTTTTCAGTCACTCAGTTTTCAGGATCCCTTCTCTAGGAAGCCTGCCTTGTCTGTTTTTCTGCCTCCTAGCCCGTCCAGCTTGTCCTATCTAAATCATATCCTTCAGAGCCTGTCTGAAATACCACTTCTGTGGTTTTTTTCCCCTATAGAACCTGCTCTTCTCCTGGCCCCTCTGACACCTAAAGACTTTCTCCACCCTCTAAATTTCCCCAATGCCCTGAGCTGATCTTAGATCTGCCTCCTTTACCAATAATTGGGTGCATATTCCCCTCAAACTCCTTGAGGGCAGATGCTCTGCCTCATTATCTTTGAATCTCAAAAATTTTGCCCTTAGTTAGTCAAGAAATACTTGTTTTATTTTTTACAGAATCTGGACAGGTTTTTTTTTTTTTCTTCTTCTTTTTTTAAGTTAAAGGAGAATATTGTAAAGTCTCAGTTTCTCTGTGACTACTCATATTTGCTTTAAACATTTAAGCTTCATATTGTACTTATTACTTATTTCTTATTGAAATATACCACTATGTTTTAAATAGGAAGGAAACATTTGCTTTTTTAATTGATATGAGATTTACTGCTCCCAACAGGTGTAGGAGGTAGGGAATCCTACCCCAGTTTTAGTGACTGTGGGGTAACTGATGCTAGAGTAGTGATCATGTGACTTACCCAGAGGCACAGTGAGTGAGCTGCAGATTCACAATTCACACTCACATCTCTTGATCTTCTTTCATTGAATGGCATTGCCCACCAGTCATTATTCAGCTGGTTACTGTGTATACACAAAATACATTAGGTTGAAAGCTTTATTTGTTTACAATTCCAAGCTATGTTTATATGTGTTGGATTTTCATAATTTAGGGGCATATGAAGGATTGCCTATTACTAAATTAAAAGCCAGCAAATGAACAAAAACTAAGATAAGACATTGTCAGAGATGGTCATTCAGTTAACGTAGATTCTAGACACTAAGGGTTATAAATACAATGTAGATAACTGGGAAAAAATAAGCAAAGTTTTTGTTAAATTGTCCTGAAAGACAGACTGATTCTTAGTGAAACAAGAGAAAAGTAGTAATGTTTCCAAGGCTGTTTAATCTATACATTCTTGTTAAGACCTTATTTTTCCTCTTTTTCTATTGAGCTTAAAGTTTCCTTTTGGTTCTTGCACTAATCATTAATAACTATACTGTGATCACAGCTCAAAACTTTCCTATTGACACTTCAATCATTTTTAAAGATCTTGAATGTTCAACCTGTATAAAGCTGACCTTTTGCACTCTATTAACATTTAAGAACCCCTTGATTCTCAGTGAATGCCCCAGCTACTGGATCATGAAAGCATTACCTTGTGCCAAGGACATGATGCAGTACACTCATTCCTTTTTAACAAATAATAAGAAGTTTGACTTTTCATTTACACATCCTGCCAATTGCTAACAAGTTTCCATCTCGTTCAAACACCAGATTGATCCTAAGAAATTGAAAATATTGATTTAACCCTCTGTCTGATTTGTACTGCAGGCACCTGCTAGTGCAGTCTTAGCACATTACAATTGCTTGGCTGTAATTCCTCAGGGGACCACTAATAACTACCACATCTGTCTTTTCATCTTCCGAAATTATGCTAGCAGTTGTCCAAGTCCATTGTGATTCATTTGATACTGCTCTCCTTCAAGACATATTGCAACCAAATAGACTTGCTCACCAGTAATATATCTGATGACATAGTTAGTTCTCGTTAATTGACAGAATGATTCAGGCTTTTATGGATGGCATTAATTGGTCCCTTGTGTCCATGCAATAATTGACCAGACAGAAGAAGCAGTGTTAGCTTTCACCCAGTCAGGAAAGTTTTGAAATGAGGTAAATGTAGCCAGGATGACAAAATGTCTGTATTTTTAATCAAGACATTATCAATGAATTAAAAAAAAAAAAAGATTTGTGTGGAATTCAGATCATCATAATTATGAACATTGCATTCTAGTCCACAGAGATGTGCAAAAATGCAGGTCTGCACTGACCTTCTTGTGCTGAAATGTTTAAATACAGGTACAACTCGAATCTAATGTTAAAATATGGAAATCAGGAAAATGATATCTGAATTAAGACAATAAAAAATATATGAAGAGCTCTTTTTGAAATACAGTGTTAGTAACTCAACAAACTAAGCAGGTAAAATCTGAAAACATGGACATTTCTTGTCTCTTACTTAGTTAAGTTACACCACCAGATTGTTTAGGTAAGTTGTCTGATCTTTAAACTTAAATTTCTCTTGTTGCTATGCTGCTGGAAAAAGCTTTTGTTCTCTTTTTCCTGCAGGATGAAGTTTTTGTTTTTTTCTTTTTTCTTTTCTAAGGTTTATTTTTATTGTTTTGACAGAGAGAGACAGACAGAAGGGGGAGGGCCCAGAGCAGTCTCCACAGTTGCACGTCATCAGTTTTCAATGTAGTTTCACTCAGCAGTTGGGCGCAGGCCATGCAGGGCAGGAACTGGGCTGGGGGCCTCCCACCTGGGAGACTCGCCCCAGCAAGAACCAGACTAGGGGCACACCTCAGTTCAGCACATGGGTCTTCATGATCCTTGGACCCTGGGGTTGCAACCCACTGAGCCATCCTAGCATCCCCCTTGCTAAAGTTGTTCTTTTTCTTTAATATTTTATTGTTTTTGATAGAGACAGAGAGAAACAGAGAGAAGGGGGACGGCCCAGAGCAGACTCCATAGTTGTACATCATTAGTTTTAGACCGTTCCACACAGGTGGGCTGGGCCCTGCAGGGCAGGAACTGGGTTTGGGGCCTTCATGGGAGGCACATCCCTCCATCCAGGGGCCGAGCCAGGGGGTGAGAACCAAGCTGGGGGGCCTCCCACATGGGAAGCACATCCCAGTTCAGCATATGGGTCCTCATGGGCTGGGGCCAGGATTCAATCTTCAGTCCCCAGGGCTGCAAAGTAATCGCTTAACCCACTGAGCCGTCCCGGCTTCCCCACTTAAGTTTTTCATATTCAAAAATATTCACAAACTGTTACTGCTGTGTATCCCCTCTACTCTTTTAGTCACCCAGAATTAGTTGATATTTTCAAGGTCTGATACTATATAGCCATTTCAGAAACTCCCCTCATTCTTTAAGAACCCTTTCAGATGCCTCCTGAATTTATCAAACCAAATGAGCCGTCTCCTCCTTGGTGCTTACCCATTTGGTCCCTTGTTTCCCCAACTCAGCTTTGAGCTAGCCTTAGGCAAGGTCTGCATCCCCGCGCTTTACACCTGCAATTATGTCAGGACTTAGTAAATAGTAGTTGCTAATAAATAGTAGTTACATCTTGGGGAATGAGAATTTAAAGTTTGAATTCAGGAAAGATAACTTGGATAAAATTAGATGTCGAGCAGTATGTCTCATAGCCAGTGTCAACAAGTGGCTGGCAACCAGTATTGGGACATAATTTCAGTTTGGTATAGAGTAAGCCAGTTGAGGTGTGAAAGATAATTACCCAGTTCACATTTGGAGAGGGGAAGGTGAGGTATGAGTTATGCAGAATAGATTTTACAGTGTTTGACTTCCATTTCATCCTTTTTAGGTCATTCATTGCTTAGGCTCAACAATGTCTGGAACACATGTCCACGAAAGCTTTGACTGGTAAACATCGGACATGGCCTCCTTTTAAAAGGGGCAGTGCAATCCAGTAGGCCTGGGCTTAATTTGCAGTTCTGCCATCTGTTAGCAGTATCTCTTTAACTGATGTAAGGCTCAGCTTCTCCATCTGTAAACTGGGAATAATAACAGTATCTGTCTTATAAGACTTTTGTGATGATGTAGGGAGACGTACCAGCAGCTAGTATACAGGCACTCAATAAATGACACTTGTTACTGATTTAAGATAAATTTTGATGCTTCCTTATGAGGGTTCAGAAAGATGGAGAGTAAATACAGCTGTATATGCAAAGAAAACCTTTAGAGTTTTGTGATTGTCACCCTGCCTCTAGTTGCAAGAGATTGCTGTTGTCTCTGTGAGATTATACGAGGGGGACCAAAAAAAGCCCAGAATTTATTTATAAAAAAATGTGGGGAAAGCTGGGATGGCTCAGTGAGTTAAGTGCTCACTTGGTAGCCCTAGAAACGGAGGATTGAATCCTGGCCCTGGCCCGTGTGGACCCATATGCTGAGCTGGGGTGTGCTTCCCATGCGGGAGGCCCCCCAGTTTGATTCTTGCCCCTGGTTTGGTCCCAGGCTCGAGAGGTCGTGCCTCCCATGCAGGAGGCCCCCATCCTGGTTTCTGCCCAGTGGGGTCCTCACCCGCCTGTGTGGAATGAAATCTTGTTGAAAACTGATGACATACAACTATGGAGACTGCTCTGGGCCCTCCCCATTCTCTCTGTCTCTGTCAAAACAATAAAATAAAATTTTTAAAATGTGTGTTTTTTTCTTACATGTTTAAACTTTAGTTACCTTCAAAATACTCTGTTGGATGCAATACGCCCATCGAGACACTTTTTCCACTGCTGTTTGTTTTTTTTTTGTTGTTGTTGTTTATTGTTTTTGAGAGAAGGTGAGAGAAAGAGAGAGAGAGAAGAGGGGAAGGCCCAGAGCAGTCTCCATAGTTGTACATCATTAGTTGTTACATGGTTTCATTTCAAAACAGTTTTTGAACTCATCAATTTTGATGCCTTTTAGTGCTTCTGCTATTTTTTGTTTCACTTCTTCCACATGAGCAAAATGTTTTCCTGTATGTACTTTTCACTTGGGGTGAGATCAGGTGAATAGAGAGGGTGAGGCACGGGGGTCATGTTTTTTGGTCAAAAACTGCTGAACACTCAGTACGGTGTGGGCAGGTGTGTGTCTTGCTCTACATTGTTCATGTAAATCAGCCATCATGAAATGGGCAGGCACCTAGGAAGAGTCTCTAAAAAATGTTCACTGAAGCTGAATATAGCCTCTCATGATGTCAGCTGGTATGCTGATGCAGATGGTTCCTGGAGCACTCACCTAGCCTGGGAGGGAACCTGTACTTCAAGGGGCCTGCCCTCCAGAAGGCAGTTCTGGTTTGTTTTGGTTCCCTCCTCACTGTAGTCCTATGGAGGACTCAGAGCATTGTGTTAAATAAAGCTTAGACTGTAGCACAAGGAGGGTGGCTGCAATGTGCCAACACACCAGCAGTGATTATATGTAAAATCCAACCTTATTTTGTTTTGCTTTATTTTCTTTTGTATTATTAGAAAGCAGCAGATCTACCGTTGTGCTAGACAGTATTTGATTTTCACTGATTTGGGACAGAATCCTGGTGATTCCAGTAGTTTATTACCCAATCTAGGTCTAGCATGTTTTATAGAACATTTTTATATTAGTAGGAGAATAAATTTGTTTGGCAGCAAGACTTTAAATGATGTAATTTATACAAACAAACCCTGGCTTCTGACTTGTGACTTCCCTACAAGTATGTATTGTTTTTCTGTAACCTGCAGGTTTAGAAATGGAGGAAGAGAATTTCTCTGCAAAGAGGCCAACTCGGACCTCAGTCATGGGAAACCAATGTGGGTACTTGAATGTGACTTGACTGACACAAATCTCTCCAAATGAAAAGAGTTGGCCCAGAGTTGGTTTTTAAGTTGTTGGATGAATGAATAATACTGCCATTTGGAGTTTTATTTGAATGTAGTAATAATCTTTTACAATGTTACTCTTCTTGCCATGGACAAAGGGCACTGAGTATGGTATAAAGGAAGTTAGTCTGGGTGGATTCCTCCTAACCCCTAGCTGGGATCACCACATTGAGGCATGAGAACTTGACTTGGAGCAGAGAAGGGGCTTAGTAATTTGGAACCCATTGGATTTTAGAGGTAGAGCATCTGGGACCTGAAGAAAGGCACTGGGATTTGGAAAAGAGAGATGTGATAAGAGAATGATAGAAGAAAATCATTTTTTTCTGCTAGGTTGGGTGAGTGGTAAGTGGATGAAGTCTTTCTCTCTCTTTTAGTGCCTTAGAACACAAGCAGTTACTATTAATAGTCTCACTCTTATGGTTGAATGGATTTTTGTGGACTAATCTTGCATTTATGAGCTCACCAGGATTGTGTGGACTAGCTGGAAATTAACTCTGCATATTGTTTTTCAGGGGAAGTTTATATCACCTTTCAATTTCTGACTTCAAGCCATGGAAAACAACCCATACTAGTTTCTCTGCCTAATGGGTTATTTTGATGAACCTTCACCATATCTACATGATGGGGTAAAGGTGGAGAGTAATGGCACGTTTGTTACAAGAAGAATAAGTGGATCTAGTTTTTTTTGGCAAAGATCACCTTTGAAAAGTGTTGTATTATGAAATGCAGTTTCCTTAATTACAACTAAGTCAGCCTTAATGTGTATCCTTTTCTTTCTTTCTTTTATTTTTAGTGTTCAACATCTAAGCCCATGTTAATTAATGACTGTACATCCCATAGTGACTCCAAGCAAGGCACACTTGCATATACCCGAGTGCAGGGGTGTCTGAACTTTTGGCTTCTCTGGGCCACATTGGAAGAGTAAGAGTTGTCTTTGGGCCACACATAAAATATGCTAACACTAATGATAGCTCATGAGCTAAAATTAAGAAAACAGGTTGTGAAAAAAATCTCAATGTTTTAAGAAAGTTTACACATTTGTGTTGGGCCACATTCAAAGCCATCCTGAGCCACATGTAGCCTGCGGATTGTGAGTTGGGGAAGCTTGCCCTAGTACATAAAGGCAAACAATTTAATTTACTTAGTTTCTGCCCATAATTATCTTGAACTGTTTATAGTGTTCAGAGCTCACACTGCAAGTATATCTTAAAATCCATTTGAATAAGAGTTACCAACCTGGTTGGTAACCTTTTTGATCCTCTTTTGGCAAACTTAGCTATTAATATAACTAG
Organism: Craseonycteris thonglongyai; assembly: GCA_004027555.1. NCBI lineage: Eukaryota > Metazoa > Chordata > Mammalia > Chiroptera > Craseonycteridae > Craseonycteris > Craseonycteris thonglongyai. The sequence continues at coordinate 19,346 of PVKE010001336.1, forward strand.
TAGACACTCACATCATGTTCTAGGGTGGCATGCTTGAAATGATTATCAATTTCTGCAGCCACTCAAGAGTTTTTATTTGTTCTTCTTTATTTCAAGATGCATTATTTTTTCATTGAGCCCTTAGCCTGTGCCAGGCACTGGGTCTTCAGTAATGGACAGGGAAGATGAAGCTACTATAAATTTAATCTCTTTGGAAGCTACAGACACATTGGTCTGTTTGTTGTTATAGCAAAAGACCACAGATTGGGTGGCTTAAACAACAAGTTTATTTTCTCACAGTTCTGAAGGCAAAAAGTCCAAGATCAAGGTGTGAGCACGTTTGACTTCTCCTGAGGCCTCTTGTCTCAGCTTGCACATGGCGGCCTTCTCATTGTGTAGCCTTCCTTCTGTGTACACCCATCCCTGATGTCTCTTCCTCTTCTTATAAGGACACCAGTCATATTATATTAGGGCCCCACCCTTACAACAGGGTCTAGCAGAAATAACACCTCTTTTTTGTGAGCTGGTAATCTATACCAAATCTTTTATTACAAAATCATAAGCATGTAATTCTAAACATACCAGTATCACACTCAAGCTTAAAAAAGGTGTCACTTCTGCCAGACCCTAGTATAATTACCTCTTTAAGGGTCTCTTATCTCCAAATATAGTCACAGTAGTGGTTGGGGCTTCAGAGTGTGAATTTCAGGGGAGGGCACAATTTAGTCCTTAACGTACATTAATAGTCATTGACATGGAGGTAGGGGGTTGGTCCCCCACCCTTGGTCAGTGCAGACTTACTAGAGAAAATGGATGGGAATTGACATAGAAGTAGGAGTTGACCAGGCAAAGATGGAGGGGAGAAATATCTCAAGACTACATGTTTGAAGGTCCAGAGGACATGAGAGAGAATGTAGTGGATAATTCAGTGTGACTAGATTTAGAAATACTTTCGTCTTCTCAGTCTTCAATTTGAATGCATGTGCACATGAATTGTTAATTGCATTGTCTCAATAGAACTCAAGGCGCCTTGCCCTAGCATTTGTGAGTGGTGTTAGATGTGAAAATGGGACAAAATGCAGTCACCTTTACCTGTGGAAAGTCAAGGTTATAAAATGGGATTGACCACATCCACCTGTGCTGTTCTGGTTGGGTTTCTTGCCTGCTGTCTCCTTCACCACATACAGATGCTCCTTCTGTGCAGGGGATTGTTTGGCAGGTGGATGTAGTGGTGAGATGGTTGTCCCCCAAAAAGTAGGAGATGAAGGAAGGGGGAAACAACCCACTCTTATACTTACTAACTAGAGCCAATCACTTAGCATTTTGATTTATTTCCTTAATACAGCTTTAATTTTACAAAGTTGTAATCATTCTATGTTTTTTTGGCTTTCTTATAACATAAACATTTTCTGTTAAATGTAATTTTTTTTTAAAGATTTATTTTTTATTTTTTATTGTTTTTGACAGAGAGAGAGAGACAGAGACAGAGACAGAGAGAGAACTGACCTGGGGGAACTCCCCAGTTCAGCATATGGGTCTCTGCACAGGCCAGGGCTGGGATTCAATCCTTGGTCCCCGGCGCTGCAAAGTGAGCACTTTAACCCACTGAGCCATCCCAGCTTCCCCTAAATGTAATTTTTAATGCCTGTTTAATATTGTACTCAGAGGGAGTTTATTTAACAATTCCTTATTTTTTAGTTGTTTAGTCTGTTTCTCTTTTTCCCCACTAAGATAAGTGTGATAACCATCTCTTAGCACTCTCTCCCCCTTCTATCCCTTACCCATGCCCAACCCCTGTGCCAATATTCCAGATTATATCCCCAAATTACATTATGGAAAAAAAGTTATTTTTAATGTATTTGATACATATAATCAAATTGCTATCCAAAAGAGTTAAATCAATATATCAGTATATGAATACCCCTAATAGCAAGCAACATATGCTCTTGGGAACACAGAGGATCAGTACAGGTAATAATGGGTATTTTATTGGTGTTTTATATTGCAGTGACTTGATCACATGTGCAAGTGAACCTCAATGTTTCTTCTTTCATGAATTAGCCTTCACTGTTCTTTGCCTAGTCTTTCTGTGGTGCTGTGAGGGAAACAGAAAGTTGCAGAGCCATGAGCATCCTCTCTTCCCTCATTACGTTGGCGGTGATGCATGTTGGAAGAGTGTAGGCTTGTTTTTATTTGATCACAGGAATAATTGCATTCAGATTATATTTAAGATAAGATTAATAAGATATCATAATGGTGATGAGAAATGAATTTATTCATATCTAATTTGGAATTCAGTTTATATGTACAGTGTGTTTATGTGTCAGATACTAGGCCAACTAATTTCATAGGGATTTTTTGTTTTTGTTTTTAATATAATGCTTTTTTTTAATTTTGACAGAGAGACAGAGACAGAAAGAAGGGAGAGGGCCCAGAGCAGTCTCCATAGTTGTCTGTCATCAGTTTTGGACATGGTTTGGTCCACATAGGTGGGTGGGAGCTGCGCAGGGCATGAGCTGGGCCAGGGGTTTCCCACATGGGAGACACACACCCCTCAAGCTGGAGGCTGAACTGGGAGCCTCCCATATGGGAAGCTACCCTGGTGAGAGCTGAACTGGGGGCCACATCTCAGTTCAGCATATGGGTCCACATGGGCAAGGGCTGGGATTCAATCCTTGGACCCTGGGGCCGCAAAGTGAGCACTCAACCCACTGAGCCATCCCAACTTTATATAAGATCCGGTATCTGTATTTTTATACAAGTATCTAATTTAGTTGTTTTGTGTCGGCCCCTGGAATACCTTGCCCAGCGTTATGTAGCTCCTGCCAGAGGGTTTAAAAAGATAGGCACACTTACTGGTAATGAAAATGATCCTGAGAATTGCCTTTGGGTGAAGATGGATGAAGAAATTAAGCCTTTCTATCTGGAAAGAACAAAGCTGAAGGGACACATAAAGGAAAGTTGAAATAAAAAAAAACATAAATATAAATTCACCTAGTGTTTTCCTAAATGCTTCAATGTAGATGTGATTAGAATGACAATGGAGGGTTTTTTAGGATGCAGGGTTGCATAATACATTTTTTTTTAAAGATTTTTATTTTATTGTTTGAGAGGTGAGAGAGAGAGAACAGGGAGGGCCCAGAGCAGTCTCCATAGTTGTACATCATTAGTTGTGACGTGGTTTCACTTCACACAGGTGAATGTGGGACCACGTGGGGTGGTAACCAAACCGGAGGCCTCCCAATTGGGAGGGGAGAACCTTTGCTGCCACCCCAGCAGTTAACAGTTGTGCTGCAGTTCAGCATGTGTGATTGCATGGGCCAGGACCTGGAATTGAACCCTGGACCTCAAGATTGTGAGACAAGCACTCAAACAATGAGCTACCCTGGCATTCCCACAAAATACATTTCAAATATTGTTAGTTCGTATATCTAAGCTGAAATTTAATTGATTCAGACATTTCTAGATGAAGAAATGATCTATTGAGAATGATTCAGAGAATGGAGAATTTAGAGAAGCAGTATTAGTTGGAGAGAGTAGTCTAGCTTTTTAAGGTTGAAATTGTGGATGTGGAGGACAAGAATATCTCCCCCAGCAGAACATTGTAGGTGCCTACCCGTGTAGACTTTGCCAGAGGGGTAGACTATCTGTGATAGACAAGTCTGTGGCTGTAAAGCAGGGACTCAAAATGACTTTTTTACCTCCTCTTATCTCTGCCACATTATCAGTTCGTTTAAGATTCATTCTTTCTCTTTGGAGGAATTTTGAAGTCTATAGGATTTTGAAAACCATACAGTTACTTCCTGGCATATGGTATATCCCTGTGAATCCTAATAACAGAAGATTTGAGTTTCTACGTTAGTGTGGAACCTCCTTTTGTGAAACTTTGAATACATTCAGGAGAAATGTGTGACAGACAGGATTCCACTGTTGAGAGGCATTTGCAGCACTGTATTTGCCTTGGGTAATATCGAATGTGGACAATGCTGCATACCTTCCAAGAATATTATCAGGGCCTCTGAGACGTTAAGGGATAGAATCAACCTTTTCTTTTTGATTCTTAGGTATTTGTGATCAAAATAGACTTTGGGACCTAATTCCAAGTATATCTGAATTAGCCTTTTTCTGTCTAATAATTAAGAATTTTGGATTTAAATCCAGTCGGAAGAAAAGTTAAGGATCTATCTTATGCATTTACTAAATATTAATGATTCAGATGTACATCAAAGATAAAATTTAACATTTAAGTAAAAGGTTGATAAAAGACAAAGTTTTATTATTAGAGTGGTCCTGAAATGCGCATTGCCTCAGAGTCAGGCCTTCTCTGTCCTTTCCAGCTGTAAAGCTTAGGAGTGATATGGCCTTGGGCATGTCTTCTGACTTCTCTTTACTTAAATTTTCTCATCTGTAAAACAAATTAAAATTGCTGGAAGAAATTCTCCCTAAAGTGCCTTTTAGAGCCAAATTTTTCTAACTCTAAAATCTCTCAGAATGTTCCTCTAAGTTCAGTCATTATGGTTACAGGTATTTTCATTATTTGCATGTTTGTTTTTAGTGATAGTATTTTGTAATTATGAGCTTTGGATAGATGAGAAACCATGCACATGGCATAAAAGGGTTTATCAATAGAAAGGTTTTGTGGCTCAAACTGGAGAAGCGGGTTTATAAACTTCTCTTGACAGAAAGCATGTCATCGTACAAGCAGTTCAAGCAAGACCTCTGAACAGTGCTGATCAGACTTGGGTATATTACCAAATAATATATATATTTAAAGATTTATGTTATTGTTTTGAGAGAAGGTGAGAGAAAGAAAAGGGAGTGGGCCCAGTGCAGCCTACATAGTTGTACATCATTAGTTGTGACGTAGTTTTGTCCCACAAGATGTAGGGCTGCTCTGGGCGGGAACCAAACTGGGAGTGTCCTGTGTGGGAGGTGAGAACCTTTGCCTCCATCCAGGTGGTAACCAAAGTTGCACCGCATGCAGTTCAGTGTATGGGTTTGCATGGGCCAGGACAGGGATTCAATCCCTGGACCTTGAGGTTGCAAGGCAAACACTCAACCTGCTGAGCTATCCTGGCATTCCCCCAAATAATATTTTTTAAATAATATTTTGCTTTCAATTTATTTAAGAAAAAAATTTTTTTCGAAGATTTTATGCTTCAGAAAGAAGTACTGTGCACACTCTGTGTATATTTTTGGCCCATACATTCAGTCAGCATTTATTGATCATCTCCTATGTTCTAGGTTACAGTATCCTGAGGGCTGGGGATAGAGGAATTGTAGGAAAAAGCTCTTGCCATCTAGTATCTCAAAGACTAATAGAGAACGTGGTTGTGGAAACAAATGGTAGAATTGTAGGGTTATGAGAGCAGGAGAATGTGAGCATGATCAGGGAATCATGATATGAACATCGTGAATGCTTTACTGAAAGATGAATTGAAGTTTGTAAGTATCAACAAGAGTTGGTATTCTAGGTGTTGGGGAATGCATGATAGAAAGTCTACTGGTATTTTAAGGTCACTCTGGTTGTAATCTAAGGAAGGGTGAGAGTTGGGGGAGCTAGTTGTTAAGGAAATCAATGATGAAACTACTTCAAAAGATCATAAAGAAAATGATGAGGGGGATGCCAGGATATCTCTCAGCAGGTTGAGCGCTTGCTTGCAACCACAGGGTCTGGGCATCAATCCCAGCCTTGGCCCATGCAAACCCATATGCTGAACTGTGGCACAACTAGTAACTGCCAAGATGGCTCAGTGGTGAAGATTCTCACCTCCCATGTGAGAGGTCCCCAGTTTGGTTTCTACTCTGCATGGCCCCACATCCACCTGTGTGGAATGAAAGCATGTCACAAATAATGATGTACAACTATGGAGACTGCTCTGGGCCCTCCCTCTTCTCTTTCTCTGTCTCTCTTTCTTTAATTTTTATTTATTTATTTACTTTTATTTTTGACAGAGAGAGAGAGAGAGATACAGAGACAGAGAGAGAACTGAACTGGGGGAGCTCCCAGTTCAGCATATGGTTCCGCACAGGCTGGGGCTGGGATTCGATCCCCGGTCCCCGGCACTGCAAAGTGAGCGCTTAACCCACTGAGCCATCCCTGCTTCCCCTCTGTCTCTTTCTTTCTCTCTCTCTCTCTCCCTCTCCTTCTCCCTCTCACCCCCTCCACCCCCCTTCTCTCAAACATTAAAATAAATCTTTAAAAAAGAGAAAAGAAAAAAGAAAACAATGAGGGCAAAATCATGGGAGAGGTTGGAGTGTAGATAGATCTGAGATGGATTTTTATGCAGTTGAATGGTGGTGTAAGGATTGTATAAAGATGGGGAGCCAGAAGAGGAAGCCATGCATGAATGTGAGGCTCCTAACTTGTGGGAGATGATTAGATCACCCTTAAAACTATCTGGAAAGGGAGTTTCTTTGGACCCTCAAATGTGACCTTTTGCTGACTTAGGAATCTGCTACCCCTTTGGTGAAACAAACTTTTTTTTTTTTTAAGATTTATCTTATTGTTTTGAGAGAAGGTGAGAGAGAGAGAGAGAGGGAAGGAGGGAGGGCCCAGAGCAGTCTCCACAGTTGTACATCATCAGTTTTTGATATGGTTTCATTCCTTCCACACAGGTAGATGTGGGGCCGCATGGGGTGGGAACTGAGCCAGGGGCCTCCCACAGGGGAAGTGAGAACCTTCACCACTCTACCATCCCCACAGCTACCAGTTGTGCCACAGCTCAGCACGTGGGTTTGCACATGCTGGGACTGGGATTCAACCCCCAGGCCTCGTGGCTGCAAGGCAAGTGCTCAACCTTTTGAGCCATCCCAGCATCCCCCCTTTGGTGAAACTTTTGAAAAAATGACTGGAATTAAGAGGTGATAGCCAGTGATGTGCTTGTAAATGCTTTAATCCGACCACACACAGACAGCACACATGCACACATATTGCGTTGATTAAAATTTTTACTAATATAAAACACATGTAGCACACAACTTACAAATACTTCAGTTGATTCTCATGGAATATTTTCACTGATATTTTATTTTTTTCTGAACTCTTGTATCCATAGCCAAACTATGGGAACATAGAATACAGAAAAATCAGGAGACTGGAGCAAGGGGGGTGTGGGGTGGGGGGCAATAAGTTTCATTTTGAGTATTTGAATTTGAGGGCACTAAAGGATGTCCATGTGAAACCATCCAGCAAGCAGCTGGATGTACAGCTTTGGAGATTAAGAGATACGGGCTAAGAGAGTCAGTTGAGCAGAGAGCGTAATCCCCTGGCACCCAGCCCCACCCCCGTCCCCGCCCATCCTTTGCTTAGGTCTGGGAACATGGAACCTATTGTCTCACCTCCCATATGGTACCACAGGGCTGCTGGACACAGGCCCCACTTTGTCCACACTCTCTCCCAAATTGTGCACCCTGCAGCAGCTGCTCTTGGATTTTCTTTCCTTTCATTCCTCACCTCCTCACTCAGTGACCAGAGTCCAGACATTTGAAACCACAAGAGTCATGTAAATCCCAAAGGGACCCTTGATCCTTGGAACCCAACTTGAGAATTCTTATCACAGAACAAGAGTCATCCTAAGTCAAACTCTTGGGTGGGCAGGTAGCATATACAACCACAACTACCTTTGCATTGTGAGGATGTTTATAGTATTTAAGAGATAATAATTTAATGTGTCCTATAACAAAGCCTCCTAGTTCCCATCCTACTTGACCTTTCTACAGCAGTTAAAATGGTTGACTTTTAGCTCTCTCCTTTTTTCAAGTTTGTCATTGCCTTCCATGATATTACTGGACCAAGTACACCTCTCCTTTGTATTTCTCAGTCTCTTCTGCTGACTTCTTGTCTTCTGTTCAAACCTCAGCCATCAGCTCTTTCTTTCTTTTATACTTTGCTGGGGTGTGATTTGTTGTTCTCAGGGTTCAGTTACCAGCAATAGGCTCTTGACTGCTATACCCATGTCTCCCGCTCAGCTCGAATCTCAGCCTCCTTGCACATATAGCTGCCTCCTGGATGGCTCCACATGAACATCCTTTTGTGCCCTGAAGTTTATCCAAAATGAAACTTAGTACCCCCCTTGCTCCAGTCTCCTGAATTTCTTGTATTCTGCATTTAAGATTTGACTACTATCTTGGAGCTAAATCCTTTCTTTCCATCCATATCATGTATGTCAAGAAGATGTGGCCATTCTACCTTTGTTTCAGGCCCTCCTCTCTCTTGCTTTCTCCAGGTTTACTTCTCAAATGTAGGCTTTCATCCCCTGCCACCTGAATTGTTGCTCTATTCTCCTTGCCTGCATCCCTGCCTCCAATGAGCCCCTTCAGTCCAGCCTTCAATCTGTAGTTAGATTTATTCTTCCAAAGCCCAGATAGGATGTTAGAGCATTCTCTTTCTTGAGCATATCTGGTGGCACTTTTCATTGTCTGCAGGGTTCAAGCTCTTGGCATGACTATCTCACTATTGCAAACTTCTGCTATTCCTCTAGCTACTTACTACTTCATAAACCAAGTTAAATGAACACTCCCAATTGCTCACTCACACTGAAAGGTCATTCAAAAGTCATATAATGATGATGATTGTTTCTGAGTAGCAGTCTCTCTCAGCGTTTATTTATTTTTATTTTTATGACATAAATGATCGTTTATTGGCCCCCTAGTGCCTAGATCTAGGGTTCAGGTGTGTGTCATTGTGACACTACTTTGTTTCTTCTTCAGGCAATTTGGAAGTGCTATATGTATTAATAGGTATATCCAGCTGTCTACAGATCTCCTAAAGGATAGAGGGGCCATGTTTACATCAGAAACCTCTCATTTTTCTCTGAGATAGAAACATGAGGTACAGACTTCATATTAAGGGAGTTTGTACATACATGGTGGCTCCTTCTATGTGACCTCATGAGTAGAATGAAATTAGATACACAATGACTTTCAGAGTTCTGGTAGATATTTGATTGCTCTCCCTGGAAAGTAACTCTATGGCTTTTACAGAGAGTTATACTTGAAATTTTCCCTCCCTGTCTTTCAGTTTGTCCCTGAGCCAGACCTGTCTGAAAGTTGAAATGGCATACTATTTCTCTTCTCAGGTTCTTAGTTATAGCTGTCAGAAATTTGTTACTGTCTGCTAAAACCTTCTAGCAGACAAACATGCTAAAGGCAGTACATGTGTTAGAGTGTTTGTTGTATGGGAAGTTACATTATTATGTGGATGCAGAGAGGGAGTTAAAACTAGACTATTCATATGTAAAAGGAAAAAAATGAGATAATTAAAAAGGACACCTCCTAAAAATATATAGTCTCTGTGGATTTTTATTCCCAGCCTGCATGTCTTATAATACCATGGAGTAGATAGATGGTAAGCACTGCCTTTTGTCTTTGTTGTGGGGTGGAGAACTGAGAATGCTCTACAGGTTCAGAGAAACTCTTCTAGTAACAAACTATAGCAATGATCCCTGAAAGTATAATCTTGGTCTTTTGTCTTTCTTCAGTGCCTACCCCAAGTGTTGTCCATCAGAATGGATGCTCAGAAGCCCTAGGCTATACAGAGGGTCTCTTTCCTTTTAGGATAGCTCTTGAGTTGGTGAGGATGGATGCTGGTTAAGAAGTGCATTTCTACTGTGGTTATAAACTGTACTCATTGTCTTCAATCATCTTTCCCCAAGTGAAGCTCTATGGTGAGTGTTGGGTTTGTGTTGTTCTTGGAGAGGTTGTCCCTTCCTGTAGCTACTTCCATTTGCTGGGAAGTAAGCAGCCTTCCTTTGGTTTGGACCTTGGAGGCTCAGCTCTTTCAATGTTCAGAGGAAAATGGAAGGTGGAGGACACCAGTGCTTTCTGGTGTCCTGTGCTGTTTCTGTTGGAAGGAATATAAAAGTAGCTAGGTCATGTCATCTCTGTGTTAGAGCATTAGAAGGGTATTAGACCTTTTGGGACACTGAGGCTCAAAAAAGTCAATAACTCCCTAAAGTCAGTGGCTAGTTGTTGGCAGAATTACAGAGTCTATACTTTTCGTCACTTCTCTGTACATATGTTGAAGTCTGGGAAGGTCTCTTTTGAAATGTATTATGATCTCATGAAGTATAAACCTCAAGGTTACGTATGTTAAAGAACTGTAGTCAGTGTTTCTCAGGTGCCGAATTCTGGTGAGCAGGCTGATCCTCAGCCCTCAAATCATTTCTGCAGAGCAAAGTAAAAAGCAGCCGGGCTAATGTTAATCATGGGAGCCTATTATAATGATATATAACTTGTCATAACACATTATAACATTACAACAAATATATTTTACTCATGGCACATTCTCAGGGGGCTCTTAACTCCCTTAAAATCATGTTCCAAAAGCAAGATGGAGCTGCAGAGTTCTGTAATGCTGCTTCGCCACTTTGCCCAAACCAGCATTATGAGAATCCTTTTTGAAAGCTCCTGGGCTGTTTCCCTGGGGCTCAAAAGTACCTTTGGTTTTGTCAACACCTAGAAACTGGAAGTTGAGATTTGAGGAGAAACCTTTGTCAGGTGTGCAATAAGCTGGCTAGAGACTTGGAATCTCTGTTGCCATGGAAACCATACTACTGCCTCATTTATTATTAATGGCGTCTTGGTGAACTTCCGGAGGCACTCTTGTCCTGTCCTGTAAAGTCATTGTAGACAGGTGCAGGTATTTCTTTGTCATTTCTCAAGCATACCTCCCTCCCCCCACCCCCTTGGGTCTTCATGAACTCTAGAAAATAACCCATATGCAGTTTCAGAACACTAGTTTTTATTTGGCAGTTGTATGTGAAGGCCATTTTTTCTTTTGTGCTTAAATCATGTTTATACCTGCCTCCGTTGTTCAGTAGTGATTTAAAAAAAATTATTATTCCACCTTTAAGAGTTATATGGATTTGAAATAAAGGAAGAGGGAATGGAGAAATTAATCAAGTACATTGAAAACCTTGATACTGGCTTTAAGGAAATTAAAAGTTTCTAAGCCCTTTCTAACTTTTAATATTCAAAACTTTGTGTTTTTATCTGAAATGAAAATCTTGTTTCTTCCCACTCCAGTAAGACACTTTCAGCAAATGTCCTGGAGAAATGTTCTTTAAGTATAATTTCACTGAAGTTACTCTCCCCTGCCAGGCATATTAACAGTATTGGAAATTCCATCCAAGGAAAAACACATTTTTTTTTTTTTTCAGCTAATTGTTTATCTGGTAGGATGCAAATGGTGGTTTTCAGCCTTTAAGTCATCCATCATGCCTGGCAGCCTCTATTGTCTCGTTGTTGAGTTTGAGCCAAGTGAGACTCTTTCTTGGTCTTGAGAGGGAGGTACATAGATCTGATTCTGCCAAGTCTGTGTTCTCCAGGAGTCCAAGTCCTGATCTAAGTGAAGATAATATAGCAGATCCGCAGGTCCCTCAGATGGAGAAAGATCATGGGTCCTCATTTTCTGATGTCATGTTAAAGTAGGAACTGACTCTTCAAAGTACAAGTATAGGACTTGTTCCCTCAGTTCTTCCAGTGTCTGCAAATTGTTGTTAGCTTTTAAATGCATTTTTGTGGATGTAATAAAATACTGTTTATAGTCAGCTACAAAGTAAGTAATTACAATGCGGCAAATGAAATTGAATATAACTGTGTCATAGTTTTTTGAATTTTAATTAAACCAGTCTTAGAGTAAATTATAAATGCTGCAGCTTTTGTTATGGCAAGTGACACTGACAAAATATTAATCTAATGGATTGTTATTCTCAGAAGCTAAGTGTGTTTTCTAGTCTGCAGGCTTTGGGTGTTTGTTTTGTTTTAATTTTCAGTGTATGGTCTCAAAAATCCAGAGAAAAGAATAAAGTTTTAAAACCACATGAAATTAGAACTCCATGTATGGAATATTCCATTGTTGATATCTTGCCAACCACCATTGCGTGTGTCTCATTTATGGCACTGAGAACTTTTTTTTTAAGCCAGATGTCTCTGTGGTCACTTTTTGGTATCATTAAAGCTGAAGCTGGGATAATTGACCAACTGTTGACTACAAAGTCTAATATTAAAGGAATAATCAGCCCATGTTTCTATTAGATCATTTCCCTTTTATTTTACTTTGTACATTACGGTACCTTTTGATATTGCTTAAAAATGGTAGTTTGTTGGTTGTATGTCCCTTTTATAGTTAATTTATCCAAGTTTCAATGGATATTCTTTTAACTTGAATTTATATAATTATGTATAAAGACTATATATCTTTGATTATATTAAATATTCAAAAACTGATTTTTCTCTTTGTCAGTTTATTTGCTTCCATCCATTATGGCTTAAAACTTTTCTTTGTTTTAACCTTTTGATAGTTAAAATAAATATAAAGAATTTAATTATAAAATCTTGATGTTAGGCCTGCAGTAGTTTTTAATAAGGCAAATTTCAGCCCAAGAGTAAAATCTTTACATTTTGTTTATCTCCTTTTATTCTTCAAAGCTGACCTGGAATCTAGAGGTTAGAGTGAAATTAATTTTACCCTATAGCTTTTTCTTTCAATGTGTTAGAAATTCCCACTTGAAAAAATGGAGCTAATTACTACTCTGTGTGTATGTTTGGGGGTGAGGGAGAGGTGGGGGTGGGAGTAAAATTACATCATTTAGTCAGTTTCCAAGCATGCTTGTTGCCTGTATTCTTTATTCAGGGATTAATTGTTATTGCCACTGCTACCACCGCAATCGTCATCAGATCGTGGGGGGCAAGAGTGGAGAAGGTGCGAGATGTTTGTAGACATCCACATGTGACAGCAGAATAGTCTCTGCGACAACACAGCAGTGCAGCATTTGCTGACTTTGGAATGCCAGATCAACCCCAATATTTTTTCAGGGATGCTAAACCTCTTGTAACTACTAAATTGGATTTGTCACTGAATGAAGTATCAGCTGCTCTTAGACAAGGCCATAAAAGCCAGCCGGCTGGCCTTTTGTAGGCAGAGCTTACCCAATGATTGATATGTTTTAGCACTTTTGGGATTATTGTGATTAAGAGGAAACTATTCTGAATGAGAGAGAAAAAGGGGTAAGGACACACTGCCCACAGCTGGTGAGCAGCATGTGTTTGCTGCCGAGGAAGTCACCATTATGGCTTTCTCTGGGTTCCTGCCTTGATTGACAGGTATGAAATCTTTATGTGAGGAAGCGGTGTCCTTATTTCCTCCAGTTGCACTTCTCCCTGCAGGGCAATAGACATTTGGAATGCTGTAGGCTTGAGAATTCTGAATGCTTTAAAAGCAGTCATGCATACTTGTGTGTACACACACACAGTGGCTAAATTAGCCTACACGCACAAGTTAATTGTGTTAATGTGTAGGGATTTCAGTAATAACAACAGTGTCCTTTCATTTCCCAGACCCAAAGCTCTATGGCAGGCATTAAAAATACACCTCCATGTAGTTTGTGTCAGAATTGCTTATATGTGACAGCTAAGGGAAATCTACCTAGCCAGTGGATTTATAAACTTGAATGCTTAGCTGAGGGTTTATTCAATATGGAACCTCTTATCTTTTTAGAACACTTTTATTTTCAAGAACCACTTGCTTCCAGGAGTGGTAGAGCCTTTTGCACAGGCCTTGCCCTGGCCAAGGCAAGCTCCTCTCAAAGAGGCATCTTGTTGAGTAGTTTGGAATTTAAGTTGCCCAGTACTTGCAAATGCACATGGAACTGGTCGCTACTCTGGCCATCCTAGCAGGCTGTGCCCAGTTCACGCGCAGAGTTTGCTCAGCGTACCGCATAGGAAAGAGGCCAGCTTGCCAGATCCTGCAGAGAGTCTTTCCAAGCCTGCGAAAAGAGCCCGAATCATCCAGCAGCAGAGCATGCTTACAGCTGGCCCTTTGCTAGCTTTGATCTGTGAATCAGGCCGCACCATGAATGCCCTTATTGTCATGTTATGTGTACACAGTGTGTGAATTATTGAAAATAGGGAGGCCTGAGCCTCATCTGGTAGAGATTACAGTGCAGGCATGCTGGGCGAAGGTCTGTAATTGAAAATCCCCAGATGCTGTTTATTTGGCCTTTGTCACATGACCTGCTGCACGAAGATTGTCTGAACAAAATGTTGCCTGCATTGAGAGTGGAGCCGGCCCTCCCCAACCCCCAGAGCCTACACAGGCTCCGTCTGTACACAGCTTAAACACCTGCCCAAAGGATTTTTCAAGGCTTAAAATAGATTCACTCATAGCATTTAAATAGAGGGCATCTAGCTTGTTGGTTTAAACTGCTTAAGCGGTTGTTGACTTGTGGAACCTTCTATCCACCCAAGGGTTTGCTGGATAATTTCACTGAGATGTCTTTTCAAAGCAACCTTCAGTGCTGGAGCCATGTCAGGATAAGTAGTTTGGACTCTGCTTTTAAAAATCAAACATATTTGGTAAATGAGCTTGCAAAAGAAGCCATATCAACCCATCTACATTTTATCTATCCAGTTCATTCTTACCTATTCTACCTATGAAAAAAGTTGTGATGTTTCTTAGGAGATTTGTTTTTCTTTATTAAATACTGAATCTTTTTATGTGAGTGGTGGATTGAGGCAGAATTCTAAATCTGAAGTTGAGGAAGATCACAAGAATAACAGTAGATAGAGCTAATTTTAAAAAATGGAAATGCGTAAGTTTTCTAGGTTTTTTCCACTAGGGAGTAAAACAGCCACTCACCATTCTTTATTGCCACCCTATATCTCAGTTATAATTGTGAGTGCCTCTTCCATTTTTTGGAGCTTAGGAAGGAGGAAGGTTCCATGGGAATTTTGGGATTCCATGAGCATTCATCTAGGCAGTGAGTTCCTCGAAAAATACTATTATATTTTTCTTTATATACCAATGCCTGCCAGCACAATTCCTTTTCTGTTCTTCCTGCTCCTTCTCACTTTCCGTCTTTCTGCCTCTTCAAAGAAAACATTCAGTCACTACCTCCTTGTTTGCCATGATGTCACATCTTCAATGATTTTTTCTTTCAGGAAGGAGCTAAAATCGGCAGTAGCACTATCGTTAAGTAGCACGTTCTCAATAACAGTGCCAGGAGTTGGAGGATGGGGACAGTGGGAGCAGGATGTGGGCTCTGCCTTCAAGAAACTCACAATTTGTCAAAGACGAGCAAAAACACAGGAAGAGCGCAGTATGGCAGGCGCAGTGCTTGGTGTGTGTGTGGCAATGTTGAGCTGAAGGGCAGAGCAGACCCCCCTGGCAGGGAATTAGCAAGTATCATTTGAACTGGGTCTTGACAACTCAGAAATCAGTGGGAACACAAGGGCCAGGAGTGGTGTGGGGCCAATGATTCATACAAAGGGAATAGTACCCAACAAGACATGGCACTGTGTTTGGAGAGTGGCAGGAGAAAAGTGGGTTTGTATGGGTAACATTTTGATTTTTTACAAGAAGAATATATGGCATATTCCCTGGGTAATTAGAAATTTAAAAGGAGGATAGAAATGGGTCAACTCTCTTGAACCTAAAGCTCACTGAAGGACATAATCTGCTTGGTTTGCTTCTTAGCCATTGTAAAGTAGAAAGCTCACTTCATAGGCCACTGCTTTCTCCTTACCATTGTGGGCTTTGGCTCCTCCTGGTTTTGAGATGGGTTGGATGTGGTCTGAGCATGGCAGCCCTAGGAAGGAACATCTCTGGACTTTGACCTGAGACCAATCTTCAGTGTGTTTCCTCTCATCTTTCTAATACTCTGCCCTTTACTCCCATTGTGTGGCTTCTTGCCTCATTTCTTCTCCTGAGCTATGAGCTCCTTGAGGGCAGAGGATATGTATTCTAGCATGTATAGCCTTCAGTGCTTAGCACACTGGCTTTATATAGAAAATATTTAGGGGAAGCCGGGATGGCGCAGTGGGTTAAGCGCTCACTTTGCAGCCCTGGAGACCAAGGATCGAATCCCGGCCCCGGCCCGTGCGGACCCACATGCTGAACTGGGGAGTACCCCCAGTTCAGTTCTCACTGGGGCGAGACCCCGGCCCAGTTCTTGCCCTGTGCAGCCCCGCCCACCTGTGGAATAAAACTATGTGGTAAAACCGATGATATGCAACTATGGAGACTGTTCTGGGCCCTCCCCCTTCTCTCTGTCTCTGTCTCTGTAGCTCTCTCTCTGTCAAAAACAATAAAAATAAATCTTTAAAAAAAATATTTAGTAGATATTATTAAGCATGGGAGGAGGGGAGTGCATTGAGGCCAGATTATATAGACCTTGAGTGAATAAAGAAGAGTTGAAATTTTATCTTTTATTGTAGAAGGTAAACACAGAACTTTAAAAATTATTTCTAGGCCATTCATTTCACTTCATGGTTGGGTTGTGCCTCCTTCTAAGATTTTGTTCTCATTAAACACTTAGTAATGATCTGGTGAGAGGTTAGCTTACTATATTTTTTTCAGAGCAGCTGGTCTAAAGTTAAGGAGTAATGAGCTTGGAACATAAAGATACATTCGAATCCTAACTCTACCATTTACTAATGTGGGAACCAGGGCTAGTTTCTTAACGTCTTTGAACCTTAGGTTCAGCATTTGTAAAATGGGAATAAGGTGAGTAGGAAGGTTAAGTACTGGATCTGGCAGCAGTAACACTCTGTCAGAGTGTTACCAGCTCATAAAAAAAGGGGTGTTACTTCTGCCAGAGCCTGTATCTAAGTATATAAGCACAATACATTGCATAGTGCTGACACATAGCAAGTATTCAGCACATTATTGTCCAGCTTTCCACCATCTCACTTCATCTCTACCTGCTAAATAATAATATTTCATTTAGCTTAACCCCCAAATTTTAATTTCTCCAGTTTGAGAATGTTTTTTAATGGCCTTTATGATCAAGGTGTCCATAATATTTTTAAAAGAACCTACTAAGTGCCTAGGCATTTAGATTTCTTTTTAGCATGTGTAATAAGCACTCATGTGAGTGTCATTTTGATTTAATGCTTGCATAATTCACCTTTGTATAGTTACTGCTATATTGGCTACAGAAGCTGACATTTAATTCTTGTAGAGATAGTTGTGTTTCTACACTAAGACCTAAATTCTGGAAACCCAATGGAGGACATGCTGTTTAATGCAATGCCTCCAGCTTATTCATCAAAATAATTTTATGATCTACCACAAATTTTAAGAATTTTGGCCACACTTAGCCCTTGGCAAAAACCTAATCCCTGCTACTTTATTCAATGAAGAATCTATTTTAAATTAAAAGATTATTGTAGCAAGTAACCAGCCGGCATGATGTCCTCTTAAAATATCACAGTATTACTTGGAAACAATGCTTATGAGCGTATCATTTTGAAAATTTAAGGTGATGCAGAGATTTTGAGAACATTTTTAGTATGGAAAAGATGTTCGATTCAGTAATACTGAAAAGTAGACACATTGTAGGTTTATACTGGATGTGATGCAGTACAGTGTCCTGGGCAGAAGCCTTGTATTATATCAGTTCAAACAATGAAAACACAGGAACCAAGTGCACAGACATTACATAATAGTTATAGGAGTTAAATCATCTCGGGGTGCCAGAACCTCCATTCGTTGTTGCTAATGTGCACAACAACCCTTCAGATTCAGTGTTTTATCCCCTATTTTCCAGGTGAGGAAATAGAGGTCCAGAGAAGTTAAGTAAGTCTCCTATGTTCACATAGCTAATAAGTACAAGTCCAGCTTCCCCCCAAAATCCAGGCAATCATACATCTGAGTCAAAACAAAACAAAACAGAAACCCAAGTATGCAGCATTGCCACCATTAAAGATTCTCCTTTAAAGACCTCAGCAGTTTTTAGTTCTTTGAATGTGTGGATTTCACACTTCTCTAAGGCCAAACAATTAATAAATAAACAAAGTGTTCTTAGCAAAGTTTTTCATTAACAAGACTCCTAGGTTAATGTTGAGATTAATTGTTTTTTTGGACCAAGTTCATATTACTGTGGCATGTGGAGGTCAGTGGGGGGATAGAGGAATGAGGAGCAAAGGAGCATGTTTGTTGGTCTTACTTGTGCCAACTTAAGAGAGCAGAACAAGGGTCTGGAAAATTATGCTGTCAGTCATTGAAATAGTCATAACTGTAAAAGGGCTTACAGATTTCAAGTGACATTGTCAGTGCTGTGCAAGTTATATAACCTTTCTAGATCATTTTATCTGATTTTCTTTGTTTAGAAAAGGAGAGCTCATTCATTCATTCATTTATTCAGAGTCCCTAATTTGTAGCTGCCAGATCTGGGGTTGTAGAGAACTAGATATTAATAAATTAATTCCATGGAGCCATCACTATTCTAAACAGGGAATGAATAGTCCCATAGATAAGTAAAGGCAGTACAGCAGAAATGGGTATATGCTTGGCGCATGAAGTTACAAAGTAGGAAATGACTGACCCAGTTTGGATGGCTCCCAGAAGATTTCAGGGAGGAGTACTTCAGTTGGAACTTATTGCAAAAGCAGTTTGCAGGCAAAGGAGGAGTGAAAGAACATTTAAGGACAGATGGATTTACAAAGGCATAAAGGTATGATAAAGCATGACAATGACTTGGGGTGCTCTATGAACCTCCTTGTACTAGAGGAGCCCTCCACAGGAATGGGCTGTTAGGCCTACACACCAGGCTAATGAGTGTATATTTTTCTTATAGTGGACAAGGACCTATTAATGTAGGAAAGCAACATAATGAGACGTGGGCATAAAAGAAAATGAGAATGCCCACAAGATGAATGAAAACTCCCCTGAGAGCCTATGGGTAGGGGTCTCCTTAGGTTGCTGTTGAGGGCAACAAACTTAGGTTCCATTAAATCCTGTGCACACCTTGAGAGTGTGGAATACAAAGATGCTGAAGACACAGATCCTGCCATTAAGGAGCTTGCAATCTGACACAAGGAACTCTTACAGAGCCAGAATGTGGACAGTGCTGTGACCATGCAGAAGTAATGTGCTATGGGCCCAGGACAGAATGGTTCATTCAGAATCAAGCCATCATTTCCTCATATACTAAGCAATTTGTGTTTTGTTTTTAATAATTTAAACATTTTTTTTTTTTTTTTTGACAGAAGTGGGAGGGCTCAGAGCAATCTTCATAGTGGTACATCATTAGTTTTTGATATAGTTTCATTCCACAGGTGGGCGTGGGGCTGCGCAGGGCAGGAACTGGGCCGGAGGCCTCCCACATGGGCCCCGGCAAGAACCGAACTGGGGGTACATCCCCAGTTCAGCATATGGGTCCGCACGGGCCAGGACCAGGATTCGATACTCCAACCCCAGAGCTGCAAAGCAAGCGCTCAACCCACTGAGCCATCTTAGCATCCCCAGCAATTTGTTTTTAACTCAGGGTCTTTTGTTTCAGTTTGATTTATAATGTTGTGTTTTTTGTTTTCCAAACACTGGTCTGTGAGGTAAACTTCAGGCAGCAGGCTTCCTGGCTCTCTCCTCTCCATGGGTTCCATGCTTAGTGCATGTTTCAGACATGCTTTGATGGGATTTCATGGAGGAGACAGCATCTGAGCCTAATCAGGAAGGATTTTGATTGCTAATCTTAAGGGATATTGCAATTGTGAGCAAATCCATAGACAGGCTGGTTCAGTGATCTGTATCGAGGTATCATTTTGAGGGTGGAAATGGATTAAGATAATGATG
The DNA here is from genome assembly GCA_004027555.1 of Craseonycteris thonglongyai. Classification (NCBI taxonomy): domain Eukaryota; kingdom Metazoa; phylum Chordata; class Mammalia; order Chiroptera; family Craseonycteridae; genus Craseonycteris; species Craseonycteris thonglongyai. The sequence continues at coordinate 38,901 of PVKE010001336.1, forward strand.
ATGGTGGTGGTGGTGAAAAATAAAAAGTTAGGGTCAGATGGTGGGACAACATTGAATACTACACTATAGCAGTTTGAACTTTAGACTATAGGCTGTAGGGCAGTAGAGTGGATAAACCAGAGCTGTGTTTTAGGTAGCTGTGTGTAGGATGGATTAGAAAGAAAAATAACTAGAGGCATAAAGTATTAAGCCTAGTTAAATTATCCATTAGAGGATTAAAAAGGGGATTGTGTAGCATCTCTTTATTGCTTCATAGGGAAAAATGAGCCATTAGAAAATCTTCATTCATATATTTTTTTTTTTCCTAGAAATAATTACAACAAAAAAGAACTTGTAGGGGTTGCTGGGATAGTTCAGCAGGTTAAGCAATTGCAAAGTCCAGAGATATCCCGGTCCTGGCCAGTGCATACCCATATGCTGAACTGCAATGTAACTCATAACTGCTGAGATGGCTCAGTGGTGAAGGTTTTCCCCTCCCATGCGGGAGGCGCCCAGTTTGGTTCCTGTCCCATGTGGCCGTACATCCGCCCATGTGGAATGAAACTATGTCACAACTAATGATGTACAGCTATGGCGACTGCTCTGGGCCCTTCCCCTTTCGCTCTCTTGTATTCAGTATATATAGCATTGGACATTTTTTCTTTTTTTTTTTTTAATATATTTTTATTTATTTTTACTTTTGACAGAGATACAGAGACAGAGACAGAGAGAGAACTGAACTGGGGGAGCTCCCAGTTCAGCATATGGTTCTGCACGGGCCAGGGCCGGGATTCGATCCCTGGTCCCCGGCGCTGCAAAGTGAGCGCTTAACCCACTGAGCCATCCCGGCTTCCCCTGGACATTTTTTCTTGTTCCTCTCTTTTTGACCATTACAGTCTAATGCAAATGTGTAGTTTTTAAGCTGTCCCACTAAGATGAAAGAGAGCATAGTGTTTTGTGGATCCATCACTTGATAATGTTGTCAGCTGCCATTGACTGATAGGAGCTGGTGCCAAGAAAGTGGGCCTGGGTTATTGCCATTTTGAAGGGATAAGAGGAGTAAGTGCCGGCTAACTAGGGGTTAACACAGCCTTCCTCTGTGTATTTCTTCTAAAGCTGTTCTTTAAAGCCCCTGGGTGAAGGCAGACACAGGCTATTTCAAGGACTTGCCACTGTTTACCTCCTGAAGGCCATCAATCCATTTTGTAAACCTTAGGTCAGGAACATGCAGTATCAGCCCTGATAAACCATAACAAGCTGCCCAGCCCTCTCTGGTGATTTTCCACGTTGGTGCTGATTTTTGGTCAATGATTTATACTGGGGATTAACTGAGACACTGGGGTCTAAACTTCCTCATTGGTAACACTCTGGGAATGGCTCAAATGCTCTTTTCCATAAACTCTCCTTCACCCCCAAGCCTAGTCTTGCACCCCTCTCCCACTCTGGTTCTCCATCCTTCTCATTCGCTCAGTGATTCCCTCAGTGTGAGCTTACTGAGGACCTGCTGTATTCTTCGCACCAGGGTACAATAACAATAACGAGCAAAACCCAATCCATGGTCTGTGTTCCTGTGGAACTTCCTGTCTGGCAGTGGGGGAGGCAGGCATTCATCATGTAGTCATTCAGATAAACGGGACATGACAGCTGTGATGTGTGCCGTGAATGAGAGGCTTGGGGAAGGGTGGGGGGTGACTTCACACTAGTCTCATAGGTAAGAGTCCTTCACAGATTAAGCTCCTTGGAAGCAGAGATGGCATCTTTGTACCCCCATGATTCCAGCACATCGCTTTTGTTTTGTAGGTGCAGTCGTCATCTGACTAGATCTTTCCCAGTGTTGCTGGGACAATGACAGCACTATGGAAGAAAAGGTTGATTATTAACTCCTCACTGCTTAGTTGATATTCTTTGCTGCCTCCTCTGGCCATACCCATAGACATAAAGACCCAGATCTTCAGGACAGGGGCATTAAATATACCTCTGTAGATCACTCCCTAACTGGTGACACTTGGTTCCCACAGTGTCCCCTATGTCTATGCTTTTTGGTTGTTGACTTTGATATCGTAAGATTTTTTTTTTTTTCTTTTAGATGATAAAAAAAAGGGTCCATGGCTAGAAAGTATTTTATTTCCATCTGGTAGGATAGTGCCTTGGAAAGTCCTTTGTAAGCTGCTTGGGCGCTGCTGCACTGTCTTCTGTTGGAGGACAGAGCCATTCCTCATTCCGGGGAAAGGCATCTTTCTTTGCTTCTTCCACTGGGTCTTCTGCTTTTCTCCTTTTTTCACCTTTTTTACTTTATGTTGATGATTCAGGGTCAGACTAGATTGTAAGGATGTAGGATCTTTTCTGCCTCTAACAATGACTCATTCTACAAATATTGTGTTGCCCGGGAAAGGGAAACAGAAAAGATAGATGACATGGGCTCTTGTTCTCTATGACTTTATGATCTGGTTAAAGCCATAACTTGTACCAGAATGACAGAATATAAGGCAAAAAAGATAGGGGCCAGAAGCATACAGGCTAGGGTCAGGAGCTGTGGATGTTTAGGGAGAGGGGAGGCATCTTCCAGGTGGAAGGCTCACGGAAGACGAGGTATTTGAATGGTGGACAGAATCCAGATGTGCAAAAGTGGGCAAGGACAATACAAGCCATGAAAGCGATTGTGCACACAGGTACGGAGCTCAGAAAGCTCGGTGTGTTAACAAGGAACATTCTGGTGCTACTGGGCTGAGTTAGGGTGTGTGAGGGGTGTGGAAGGTCCTATGGCTGCACCCATGGCATTGGTGCCCATTAGATGTAACTTTGGTACAGCAATGAAGAGAAGATTGAGTTTTCTTTTTCATTCTCATTTAACATGGGGAAAAGGTGTGGGGAATCCTCACATATCCCTCTCAGCAAAGAGGGTGGGGAGCAGCAGAGCTTTCCTCAGAGTAGACTAGCTAGAGCTCTTTCCCCAGGCCCTGGACACTTCAGCTCTCTGTGGGTGTGAGTTTGCCTTCGAAATGGCTGCAGCCAAGGAAGAGGAGCAGTCCATTTGCTACTTCCTTTGTTGCTCTCTGACTCGATTCATTTACAAAGTGACTCTTAGGCTGTTAAAGTTGACTGTCTCTGGGCTACAATTTCTAGCCACAGACCCTACATTTGCTGTGCCTCAAACATGACCTTGAGGCCACATCTCATTACACACACAGCCCACAACAATGTTAACCAGTCTTCAGTCTGGGTAAGTCAAACATAGCACAAACTCCAGGCTTTCCTACCGGAACTTCTCCCTGCATTGTCCCTTTAGCAGAAAATTCCACAGTAATCTAGGATGCAGGAGAAGCCGATGGTGGGCTAACTTTAGTGTTATGTTATTTAGGAGGAAGGAAAATAAAAGAAAAAGTGGATTGCAGTGCCTGGTAAGGATCATAATATATAAGTGGCAGGTCAGGCTGTTTATCTTGGCTGCTGCTTACTGCCTCTGGGAAAAGCTGGGGCAGCATCTCAAGACTTCAAGAAGTGATAGGTTGTGCCCTTCCTAAAGGAAATTTTATGCTGCAGAGAACCAGTCGTATAATGACATTTACTGGTGAAGTGTGATGTGGCCACTCAGCTCCATAAGCTATTGCAGGATTTATAGAGAAGAGTGAAGAAGATGAGTCACAAATGCTGTGGATGCTGTGAATGTAGAGCCTAGAGACTCCTGGGCTCGGGAAGAGTGTGCAGTGGTGAGGAGTTTAAGGATCAGCAGGTGTGATTTTTCAGAGTCCCAGTTTCCTGCTTATGTATTTAAAGAAATGCTGCTTTCTCTGTCTAGAACTGTTTTCTACCTGCCCTCCTCCATTCTGCCTGTCAAAATCAAGTCTTGTCACTCTAGTTAGGACACGCACACTGAAGTTTTTAGAGAGAAGTGTTAATATGCCCCTCACTATATTTTGAAATGCAGAAACAACAATGTAAAATTCATTCTATAAAAAAGCTTTCTGTATATGTCTGAAATTTTTTATAATAGAATGTTGGACAAAATGTAATCTATCCTTAAAGGCCTAGCTTATGTTCCAGTACTTAGGAGAAGGCTTTCCAGATTTTCTAAATTATTTGTGGCTGATTACCCTGCATGTTACTAGACCCTCTTTCATGGCAGTAGTTGTTGTCTGATGTGTAGCACTGAGTTGCTCTTGTATCCTAGCCCTTGTGTTGGACAGTGAACTCTTTGTGGGCAGGAGGGTTGTCCTCTTTTTATATCTCTAGTGCACCAAATAGATATCATAAGGCACAAAGTATTAATAGATGGTGTCCACATGACTGTGATTAGCTTAAGAAAATCATGATTAACTATAAAGTTAACTGTTTTGGAAATCATTTTTGTAATGCAAGGTTTACTGGAGGAAGCTCTGCTCTGTGTGTGTGTGTGTGTGTGTGTGTGTGTGTGTGTGTGTGTCCTTTGGAAGACAGAGAGAAATATATGGGTTAGATTTCTAATGCACAATAACCCGATCATGGCTACAGAGTAAGACTGTGCTGTGTGGACCGGAGGCCCACTGCCACATGACATCATTGATGCTATGCTGGAGGTCTATGGTAAGGGAATTCTGTACCTTAGTACCATGATTCAAATCCAGGGCTATGGAATATATGGATCCACCCCATTTAAAGCGTTGTGCCATAGAAATATAAATAGGTCACAGGGCAGCTCATCGGGGCCAGTGACAAGAATCCATTCAGAACCTAGCTGATTTCCCCAAAATATGTACACCTAAGCAGCCAAAAATTACTCTAAAATCATTTGGAATGACATATTTGCTTCCCTAATAGAGAAGCATAGTTTAATTCTGTGCAGATTTAGAATTGAAAATAGGGGATTTTAAGAGAATCAAAGCTATAGTATTGTTTTTGATTTAAAGAATTTATGCATATTTGTATTTCAATTAGTTAATTTAAAATAATTTGGTCCATACAACAGGTTAGCCTATCTTTCCAAATTAAAATGGCCATGAGGTAATTGATTGAGACTTGTTTTTTGGAAGGGTTGAAGTCTTACTAGATTTGTAAGCAATATTAGAGTATTTAAGATAATTTATTAGTTTTCTGAGAGTTATTTAAGGGAAAATTTTATAAGTTAAACAGTTCTAATATTTAAAAGAATTAAATACATAGTTTTAAACATTTAAAGGAATTTAGGTTTGTAAAATGGGACAAACATTATTCAAATAGACCTTTGAAAGTGATTGTAAAAATTATAAGGTATATGAGTTGAACTTAAAACTTAAGGATGAACTAAATATTTTAGTTTTTTCTTAATAGCTAGACAAGTGAAGTATCCAAAAACCTGGTAAACCCGGATGATGTTTTCTGTGCACAAAGCCACCCTCATGGTCATTAAAAACGTCACATGAAATCAAGTGATTGACACTGCCTAGATCATAGTAGATGTTTAGTGTTAGTTGAATTTGAATTTAAAATTCAAATTAGCGATATTCCTCATGTAGGCAAGCCAAAACACATTGGAACCTTAAGTTAATTATTTCTCATGGCTTGAAACATGGTATGAAAGAAAGGACCACAGGGTTTTGAAAGGTGATCTTAATTATGTTAAGCACAGGGACATAAGAGTTATGACAAGCTTTCAATTGAATGATACTGTATCTTAGTGCTTTGTACATAAGTACTCAGTGAGTAGCAGCTTTTAGAAGTACTATAATCAAAGTATGAGTTGATATCGTTTAACTCCACGGCGGGGGGGTCATTTGCATGGACAACCAGGTATATAGTCAGATGTGGTTGACCATTCAAACAAATGCTGTGAGAAATTAAAATTAGTTAAATAGGTAATGTGGCACACATAACAAGCTATTTCTATCTGCAAGTATAGGAGCAAGAAACATTTTTGCCATTTAGACAAGGTCCAGATGAATTGCATGTAATCAAGGCCCTGGATTTATTTTGTCCTGGCCACTCAGCCAGCCATGAACAGGGAGGGTATGCAGGGAGGCCCTGAGTGGAAGATGCTGGGCTCGTCTGCAGACATTGTCATGTAGGTCTGGCTTCTGGTAATTAGGCACTACTATCTGGGCTCTGCTATCAGTGAGCCTTTGAGACAAATTGCAAAACCTGTACAACCATCTGAGATGGAAAAGTAGAACAGATGACACTACAGGAGATGTTGCTAGTTCTCAAAAGTTTGAAAGAGAATCCTTAGAGAAGCAGTCCTCAAAACTGAATTTTGAAGTCCTTTTCCTATGGTTAAAGGATGAGTTCAGTCACAGAATGAGAATCTGAGAAGATGCTGATGGATTGGAATGATAGGCTTAACTTAACAGGATGAAATGCAATAGAAATCAATGTAAGATTCTGGATTTAGATCTAAAAATCCTATCTATACATGAAAAGACTGGGCACAGGAGTAGGGATAGCTCCGAGGAACAGTCGATATGAGAGAGTCCTAGGAGTTCAAATTGACATAATTTGACCATTTATTGTGGTCCCACAAAATCAAATGCATTGTTAGGCTGCGTTGACAGAAGTGGAGTATTTAGGGTGAGAGAGGTGATAGACCCATTCTGCTGTGAACCTGTCCTAGCAGGAGCATCACTACAGGTCTGGGCTCCAGGCTATGAAAGGAAAATGGACAAAGGAAGGTCACAGGATGTATGGGGAAGTGTTTTAGAGCTTGCCACAGATAACAAAGGAGCAGGGGAGCTTTGCCTTGGACACAACTCCAGGGGCCCTGAAAGCTGTCGTTAATATCTCGAAGTCAGTCACGTGCATAAGGAACTAGCTTCATTTCTTGTTAAGAGGAACAAGAAGAATCTGAGGATGAAAATTACAGGAAGCCACAAATAAGGAGGGTCTTTTTATTCTTAAATATTTTAAGGTAAAATGGACCACTTCTGGAATTGTAGAAGTGTTTGGCTTAGGCTAGTAAGGACTTTGACTTTTAGGGGTGGGAATGGATGACCCAAAAGTACTTTCCAGCACCAGCATTCCACAATTTCTTTGCCTTCCAGTGGTGACCGTGTATCTCATGGTCCTAACACAAGTAGGTGGTGAACAGAGCCATGATTATGGCAATGTTTCAGGCACTGGTGGGGGAGTATTTAAATTCTCAGACTAGATTCCTGTAAGGACACTCACACTGGTCCTCATTAGTGCTGCCAGTTCTTTATGCTGCCAGCGAGATCTGGTGTATGTGGTCACTGTCTATCACCAGAGGCTGTCATTTCCTCATTTACTCTTTCTGTGCCCAGAAGTGTGCTTGGTGCTGGGGAGTAAGACAGAGCTCTTGCTCTCTTCAGGTAGGCCAAGTATGTCTAGGAAGGAAGACTGCAAACACAAATTATACAGCTAGTCATACATTTATGATTATAGTTTGTATTCATGTCTTGTATGGGTGGGTTTTTACCTCATGTAGTATTACGTTTCCCCCACTTAGCTTTGAGGCTATACTTTCCTGTTATATATTACAGTCCTTCTGAGTCAGGTTATCTGTTTGAAACTTCTCAGTCTCCTAGTGTGGTACAGATAGGAGATATTTATTTATACTTTCAGGCATTTTCTTTCCCCCAAAGTTTATAAATCTTTGAGGAGGCTGAGTCATTTATTTCACAGACACGATCTTGTGTGTAGTTAGTCGTGTAGTGACTACCTTTAGGGGAGTGTCTGCTTTCATGCTGGTAACTTCGTATTGTAGGGTTTTTGCAGCCACAACAATTCATTCTTTTGTGGCTATAACAACTCTAACTGGAGGTAACTAAGAGTAGAAACCTAGATGGAAAGGAATGAATATGAAAAGTAAGACTAAACAAACCAGGTTTGTGGACTCCCACCCCCCACCCCAGTCCTTGTGTTTGTTGCTTATACACGTAACCACCATTTAGATAGAATCATACAAAGAAACCAAAAGCTTTTTTCTAAAAACCACATATCTTTCCTCAGTTGCTGATAATAGTTCATAATTAAATGGTTTTCATCCTAATCTCTGTAAGCCAGTATTTTTACAAGTAACTGCTGTTTTATTTTTCTAGTATTAATAAACTTACAGCTAGAACTGATTCTGAATTCTATCCTTAGCTTTCGGATTTTTTTTTTTTTCTTTCTTTTTGTTTTTGTAACCCATCTTATTGTAAATTCTTCATTCTTTCAGGTAGGAATGAATTGATAGCCAGATACATCAAACTCAGGACAGGGAAGACAAGGACCAGAAAACAGGTAAAGTAACTCCCTGGAAACTGTGCATGTCAGCGAATGGCCCACCGAGGCATTTTGGCTGCAGTGGCTGTCTGTGCTTTGACTCCTAGGAGCCCCCAATTTGAGTTCCCTGTAAGGACGTCAGTGCTGTTTAAATTGGTGTTTTAAATTGGCTCAGTTTTCACTGTTCATCATTTCAGTGACCCTTTACTAAGTGGTCTCCAGAGTTCTTTTTATACATATATGGGAAAGTTTTACTGCTAAGGACAGTATATGAACTGCTCCTGTGCTTTATGTTAAAAGTCTTATTTCTTTCCCAAACTGTGCATCTGCAAACACTGCAAAAGCTACAGGTGCAAATATACTTACAAGTCATGAAATTTTGAGATTTTGCGCATTGTAAAATCCTGGAACCATTACGTATTAGTCATCATTTCAATGAAAAAGTAACACTCTAGCAGCTGTGAGTATTGGCCTGAATATGATACTGAATGATGTGCGTCCAGGGAACTGTTGCTCCTTAAGCTATGGCTTTTTGTCAGTAGCTGCTGTGACTGAAATGAAGTTACAACTTTTAAACTACCTTTGTGCAGAGCAGTGTCAGGGATTTTCCTCTGCCCTTTGTCTGGACTCTGGCTCTCCTTTCTGATGGAAAGCAGCCCAAATCTCAGACCCAGTTCAGAACTGGAATGATGAGAAATTAGTGTTTAACTAAAAATAGAAAAAGAAAGGGGAAGGGAACAAAAATCGGCAAGTCTCATCGGTGAGTTGTTAACAGAAAAAAATAACTTAATGTTTACCTGTGCTAATGGATCGGACATGGATTTTAAAAACTATAATCAAACCTAAAAGCAAGTTCAGCTGTGCTCTCGTTAAGCCTGGGCAGCGGAGTGCAGCCCACTGCTCAGTGATGAGTAGTCTTCATGAGTGTGTATGGCGGGAAAGCTTTTCCCCAGGAACGCCCTGTGTGCCTGAGCAGGAGCCTGGCTGCTGAGTCAGCACAGAGGGACGTGGCCTCCTGCTAGTGTGCAAGAGGCAGGACAGTCTGGTCGGTGGATGTTCCCCGACAGTGGACAGTAGTCCTCATTAAGTCAGAGGATCACATAAGAACAAAATTCGAGTGAATAGTCAAAGCAGGAATCGGATGGAGGAGTGAAGAGGATGGGGGAGTGTTCCTGCTTCTCTGTACTAATTTTTTTTAAGCGGAAATTAAAAAAAAAATAGTAATTTAAACCCAAAGACAAAGATAAAAAGATTTTTATTACCATAAATCCTGTGTTTTAGAGTTGCTAGACTGTTTAAAATGAAGTAATTATCTCACAGTCTGAGTCGCTGAACTTTTACATGGAAGGTTCTAAATTTCTGAAACAGACAAAAATAGACGAGATCTAATTCCCAACACACTGAAAAGTGCTGGACCCGGGCTATTTGCTGATCTGTGAGCTCTGGTCATGTGCCTAGCCCCTTCAATGGGGACTCTGCTAAATTTAACCGACCCCTCCGAAGTAGATGCAAATTTGTTTACCCAGTGGAGTCATTGTTTCAGAAGCCTGGCTTGGCTTGGTTTTCACACCAGGCATCCTGGGGATGTTTTTAGGCAGCAGTTGGTGATACCTCTCCAGTGTGAATTTGTTGTTCAGCAAATCCATGTGGTTTTCAACCCAGATTTTTAACAGGATGGCTGGCTGGCTGTATTCACTTTGTGCTTTGTAATAATATGTAAATCCACTTGGCACGCAGTCAAAACTCAAAAGAGTGTAAGGATTAAAGAATTTATAAGGGCAAAAAAAAAGCTGTGCTAACTGGGTCTTTCTATTTCACTTTGAGATCTAATTTACATGTCAGTATTATTTTAACATTTGCTACAGAATCCAGAGCCTCTTAATGAGATCAGAATACAACTGACAGCTTCAGCTTTTTGATTCTGCGGAATGTGCTAATTTATGGATCGTCTCTTCTAAATTGAGAAAAAGGGATTTTCCCTCCTGATACTGAGAAGCTGTAAATATTTTCATTTACCTCTACCCCCACCTTTTTAATTTCATAAAGAAAACAGCCCTACTCTCCCCCTCATCCCATGCCCGTGATTACTCCCAGGGTGAGAGAAAACTGGATGAGCCTAAACTTCCCTCCTGAATCGAGTCACTGCGGTGATGACCCAGTCTAAGCAGCTTAGAGCAGCGCTGGGGGCTTGGTGTCTGGCTGGGACTGTGTATTCCTAACTGCAGAGCTTTGTTGAGATGCAAATAACCTCCTCCCCCAACCCCAAACCCTCCTGAGGAGTAGCAATTTTATATTTGATTTCCTGTTTTGTTTTGTTTGTTTTGTTTTGTTTTGTTTCCCCTCATAAACCCGAACAATGTAGGTGTCTAGTCATATACAGGTCTTAGCAAGAAAGAAAGTTCGAGAAATTCAAGCCGCCATTAAGGTACGTCTGGCTTGCCCAGTTGTAGGGGGCTTTTCATCTCCATGGTTACAGGCTTTTCCTTTGTTTTCCTCCCTTCCCCTACCCTGCAGGTGTCTAGTCACATTCAGGTTCTTGCCAGAAGGAAATCTCGTGATTTTCATTCCAAGCTAAAGGTATGCGCTTTCCTGCTTTTTGGCTTGTGGTTGCTACGCATCTCACTTCCTGTTTTCCATGGTGACTGGTGAATGCCTGGTGCTGGGATTCTTGTAACCTAGTTTCCTCGCATGTGAGAGCTGTTTACATTTCTTTGTGTCTAATCTCTCTGTTTCTGTACTAGCCTCACATTGAGCTCAGGGTGAGTGAGTGAGTGAGTGTGTGTGTGCGCGCGCGCGAGCACGTGTGTGCGTGTGTCCCTAATAACAATGCAAATGCAGCAGAGAGCTGGTCTTAATAACTTTTCAGCACAGAAACCTGATTTTTTTTTTTTTTTAATCTTTTGAATATCCACCAAGCAGCCCTTTGGCTAGGAGAGAAAAAAGAGTTCAGAAACATGAAGTTGGTGTAGAAATTATAAGCAAGAATCATTTCCACAGTGGTCATCATGAAATTACTTAAAAAATATATTTAGAAAATTATTTTATGGTTTTGATGTATTTTCAAGAATATGTATTATGAAAAATGCACCCTTTTCATGTAATTTTTTACATGTTCTTTCAACACAAAGTATTTTCTGCCAGATTTCTTCCACATTGTTTAATATTATTTTCTAAGCTATTAAAAAAATCTGGAGGTGAGGCCTTACAATAAAGACAGAGCCTTAAAGATGGGAAAGGTCCTGGTCAAATCCATGTTTGCAAAGTTCCATTTACACTTGAGTTTACTTTAAATTATTTTTACATGTGCCTCATATGCCCATCTCTTAAAATATATTTCATAGCAAAAATGGAGGCATGGGCAGTTTTTTAAATGCAATTTCTTCTTATTTTATCCCCTCCCAAGATTTGCGGTAAAGCCCAGAACATTTTTTTCCCCTAATGCCCTATTTTAGAAACGCAAAGAGATTATAGTTTGCATGGAGGAGTTCTCTTTTAAAATAAAAACAAATTTGTAGCTCATGTTGTTGCCTTTCCCACATGCCATTTTTTTGTTCTGGTTCATATTTTTCCATACATGAAATAAATTCGTATTTTTGTTCGAAACCTCAAGAACAAAGTGTAACGTCACAGCACTAAGTGGTGAATACTGGGCCCCTTCCTTTCCGAAATCCCTCACCTTTTTTTATGCAAACAAGGCTGGCTGTGGAGTAGGCCTAGTGACTAGGAAGGAGCGTTTGGTGTGCCCTCTGCAGTGGGCAGCATGCTGGCTCGCTTGCACGTGTGGCTGATGGTGGCTGGCTTTTAGCTGCACTGGCTGAGCAGTTGGAAAACTAAGATAACTTCTTAGATCCTGCTTTTTAACCAAAGGTGCAGCCCTCTCTATGTGGATGTAACTACCATAGTGTTTGCTCAAGTTCTGACTCTGTTTCTAGTTTCTGTGAGCTAATGGATTAATGATGTACAAAGAACTTTATAGACATCAATTTTGTGTTTTCATTTGCGATGTTACGAATTGCTCTGTTTCTATACTGTGTGGTTCATAAAGACTCTCCAGGGTACACAGCCCTAGACCCACAGCCCTATAAGTGATGAATGATGTTCTCCTGTTCAGAAGGGATCTCCATGGGGTACAGGAAGCACTCATTTTCTCACTGGGGGATTTTAAGACTCTTCCTCGATGGAAACAGTTTTGCCTTTACTTATCATACACACAAACTCACAGTTGTATTTTTGTTTGTTCTTAAAAAATAAAAAAATACTTCCCCTCACTTGCAGCCCTGGCTTACTCTCCTTTGGGGCACACAAGAAGGAGGCGGAAACAGGCAGTCAAGTAGCAACTGGCTCAGCATTTCAGCTCCAAGAACCACCTCCATCGTCTTATAGTTTCTTTCCTTCCTCCCTACCACATTATTCTTGGAAAAATGGAGGTCTTTGTTCTTCCCATCAGCTAATACCAATTGAGTGTTCCAGGCATGTCGCTCATCACGGTGGGCAGTTAACAGCCCACCCCCTATTCACAGAGCAGGCCATGTAAATGGGAATGTGAAATATAGGGCACTGTTGGATAAGTGTTAACAGAAAGGGCCAAAATAAAATGTGGAGCGAATCCCAGGAACAAGCTGCATGGAGAATGTGCTGTTGTTTGGGAACTGAAAGGCAGGAGTTAGTGTGGTGCAGAGTCTCTTGTGTATTTTCTCATTTACCCGTATACAAAGTAAGCTCCTTTATTCAGATTTAAGGAACAATATTTAAGAAGCCAGGGTTCCAGGAGTTTAATTGACTTGTTAAAAGCCATCAGGCCTAGTGAGTGTCAGAGTTAGGATCTGAATTCAGAATTTTTTGAATCCTAGACCACTGCTCTTTCAGACAGGGTGTTACCTAGTGGAGATGGGGAAAGTTTCCAAGCGAAGGCTTCATGCCAGCACATACTGTCGATAACCTGTTGCCCCTCATGTTCTTGGATCTAGGCAGGCAGCCCTTGCTATCAGCCTTACCTCAGCACCCACATTTTAAAAGTAAGTTATTTTTAACTTTGAAATCTTGGTCAAAGTGTGGACTTACTTTGTGATTGACACTGTGGTGATCCTACCTACTGATCCTCTGTGTCGTCCCTCTGAGGGCATTAAGATAGTTGAGGAGAATAAGGTTGTCTGCCACCTGCCTAAGGAGATGTTGCTGCCTTCACCTTCCATGTCATTTTGTAGTAACGATGCCCTCATTAATCTTCCTAGCCAGCTGTCACCAGGAAATGGGATCAGGTCTGTTAGCCTTGTAGGAGAGGTAGTTGTCACCACTGCATCTACACTGGAGGCAGGGATGAGTATCCTTGTTGAATTAGTTGTGGGGGGGGGGGGGTGTAGGCTGATAGCCATGTCTTCTTGGCCTCCCACACTAACCAGTGTGATAAACTTGCCATAGAAAGTTGAAGTCATCCCAGCCAATAGCAAAGATAGCTATACGAGTGGCAGTAAGTATCCAAACTTAAAAGAGATGTTGTGCTTTGCCTGAGAAAATGTAGCACAGCTTCTTGGAGAAGGGGGCTGGTGACTGACCATCTGAGGACCTGTCCTTGCCCTGCCTGCCTCAGCCAAGCTGCTCACCATTTCTCCACATGTTCAGAAGTTAATAATTAAAAATAAAGTTCTAGAATTCGGAAAAAAAAATTTTTTGGGGGGGCCAAATTCTGCTCTATCATATCTCATTAATAAAATAATTGATTTTAAATCTAAAAAAAAAAAAGTCAAAGGATTTCTGTTCTCTGGGATGGACAAAATAAACTGACCAGACATTCCATTTTAAATGGGAGAGAAAACAACGGCACTGTCCCATTTTAAATAGTATATTTGGTCAACCTACTGACACCTTGAATTTAGCCCAGTGAGACTAGGATGAACATATGTACCATTTGAAACGAGACAGTACTGTTGTTTTCTGTCCCATTTCAAATGGTATGTCTGGTCAGCCCTAGGACAAAAGCCTATGGCCCTCCTGTGAACATCGAAGCCAAGCTCTATTTCCTGCCCTCCCTTGGAGTTTGAATCCCACCCAGAGCCATTGCCAGGTATGGCTTCCATGTGGTCCCTTTTGCCTAAAAGCCTCTCTTGTGTGGTATAATTTTTTTAGGCTAGTGGTTTTCCAGCCCTTTTTAAACAACAAAACTCATGTTTTAAATTGAAATACTACTTGAAACTTTGAGTACATACAATAGTAAAGGTTGCTTTCATTGAAGCTCACGTGCTCTCATCCTTAGCAGTGGTCTCTTTGGCTATTCCATTGAGTAAGATTTGGGGGAAAAAACACTGCTCTAGGCAGAAGGAAAAGGAGGTGGCTGCCTCTCAGCTACCCCTCCCAGCCTTTACAGGGAAGCACTCGTTTTCCATTTTAAAGCCCATGTTGTATGAGTTCTATTGCTGTTCTGTCATATTCATTTGAAGAAAACAGGCTCAAGAAGAGCGTGGTCATTCTCGTGTCACAGTTACAGATGAGTCATCCTAACTACAAAAGTCACGCTCTTGGAAATGGGTTGGAATAAGTTCCAAAGGTCAGCTTTATGCTTCTGCTAACTGCAGTGGTTCTCAAAGTGCTTGTTTGTGAGCCAGATCAGCCTTAAATGCGTGGACTTTATTTTAATTTTTATAACAAAATTTGTTTTAGTAAAAATTTAAGATTTCCATGTAGATTTGAACTCTAAAAGCACAGAAACGATGACTTAATTCAGTCCTATAAACTTTCCATTGAGAATCCACTGCATTCTAGAGACCCTTTAGTAGATGTCAGACATGGAGAATTAAATAAGTAATCTCTAGGTTCTTCAAGAACACTAAACTTTTCTGTTATTTTTGGCTACATTTGGGGAAAATACAAGATTTCCAATGGATTGTCTCCAGCTTGGGGTAGGGGTAAGGACTCTGCAGTAGAAATTAATAGAGTAGTGCAAAGACTACACAGTAAATGATGATAATGAGAAAATTAAGGAAAGCCTGTGTAGGAGCTACCATTAAAATTAAGCATGGAGAAAAGCAGAATTTCCATTGAGATACAGGGGGTGTTTGGGGAACCATGAAGAACACCATCTAGTTTGAGATATTGAATGGAAAATGCCACTGGAGGAATCTTTAATAGGAAGGTCCTGGATCATTCCCTGGAGGGGTGAGGCTCATCTGTGGGCCATTTGGAGCACACAGGGTTTGTTCATACTTGGACTTTGGAAAGATCTTCTAACTGATTTTGGAGGGTAGGTAGGAGAAAGGCAAAACTGGAGGCAGGGAGAGTAATTTAGGAGCTGCTGAAAAGTCTGAGTGAAAGCAGTGCAGGCCTGGCTTCCCACCCCAGTCCACTCTGACTGCTGTGTATTCCTTCTTATTGTTTTAAAGTCATTTATGTTTAAAATTCTATTGTAATTAAGTCTGAAGAGTACACACCAAAACTTTTCAGTTGCAGCATTTAAAACTTAGGTTATTAAAGGTTATATTCTCTTAAAGTAATAGCAATTAACTGAGGGTGTGCATCAAAATTATGAAATTTTTATTAAGATGTTAGAAAGTACAGAGAATGGTATATGAAACATTCGTGTTTATACTGTCTAGAAATTATCATTTTTATTTATTTAGTTATTTTTAGATTTATTTTAGTGTTTTGACAGAGAGAAGGGGGAGGGCGCAGAGCAGTCTCCATAGTTGTACTTCATCAGTTTTTGACATAGTTTTATTCCACGCAGGTGGGCACAGTGTCTCTCTCTCAGGGCAGCAACTGGGCCAGGGGCCTCCCGCATGAGAAGCACTCCCCTGCGAGCTAGGGGCTGAACCAGGGGCCCCCCACATGGGATGCTTGCCCCAGTTCAGCATATGAGTCCGCATGGGCCAGGACCAGGATTTGAGCCTTGATCCTCGGGGCTGCAAAGCAAGTGCTTAACCCTCTGAATCATCCTGGCATCTCCTCATTTTTATTATGACATCTTTAAAAGTTCTTTTTAAGTAAAAGAAGTCAAATGGCAAAACATTTTTACTTTTTCTAATTTCCTCTACTCATCTTCCTTCCAGAGCCAATCTCGCTCTCCCCCCTTCCCCGAATCTTCCACCAATAGTGTCTTTCCGTGCCACTTATTTCCCTGAGAAAAATCGATGCCAGTGAATACAGTCACCTCCTTTTGCCCTGTTCTAAAACTACCCTAGATTTTTACCCATTGTCTACTATGAGTTTGCACTGAAGCCACTGGCACCAACATGAGACTTTTAGCAGCCAAACCAAGATAGACTTGGTCAACAATTTGGGGTGGCCTTAGACACAGACTATAACCATGAGGGAGAGATACAAGGGACAAGACGATCTAGGGGATGATTGAAGTGGTCAAGCAGTACCATGAGGAGACAAAGAACTAGGAACAAAGACTGGGGCAGTAGGGAAAGGGGGTGAAGGTGTCGGCAGTTGAGATTCAAGAGCCTGCTAAGATGAATAAAGAAATGCAAGGCATTTGTGACCAGAGTGCCAGAATTTTGGACATTAAACATATAGTTTCAGTTTTTGTTTCTGTTTTTTTAAGATTTATTTTTATTGTTTTTGACACAGAGAAAGAGAGAGATACAGAGACAGAGAGAACGGGGAAGGCCCAGAACAATCTTCATAGTTGCACATCATCAGTTTTTCCACATAGTTTCATTGCAGAGGTGGGCGCAGGTCTGCACAGGGCAGAAACTGGACCAGGGTCTCACCCCGGTGAGAACCGAACTGGGGGCACTCCCCAGTTCAGCATATGGGTCCACAGTGGCTGGGGCCGGGATTGGATCCTCAGTCCCCGGTGCTGCAAAGTGAGCGCTTAACCCACTGAGCCATCCCAGCTTCCCACTTTCAGTTTTTGTTATATTAAAAAAAAATTGGGGGGCTGAAGTAACTTAAGAGAGAAGTCAGAGTGCTAACCACTGCTTGGGAAGATAGCTTCGAGGGAATCATTTCTCAGGGATGGGAGTGCCCCTGCCCAGATACAATTCTTTTGATTTACCCTTCCTGAGGCACTAAGGGGATTTTAGGTGACCCACAGCTGCAGGTGGGCCTGGTTCTAGTTTTAAAGTAGAACATGAATCCATGCAATTACACTGTACAAGTGGATTATGGGTCTATAGGACATGCATTCAAGAATTCCAGGGATGTTGATTTAGAGATCTGTCTTGGGCTTCTGTGTCACCAGGTTCATCTGTAGCAGTGTCACTTGCACCACTTTCATTTATTGTCTTCCATCTCTGCATTTCCCCTAGTTTATCCCTTCACTGGAATCTCCAATTGAGTAGTAAGGCAGTAGCCTTCTGAAAAGATTTTGGTATGGTCTAAGCCTGGCCTGAAAATTTAGACATTATTCTCTACCTTGAATTATTTCAGTCAACATTAATTCATCAAACAATTCATTAACTGTTTTTTGTTTGTTTGTTTTAAGTTCCAGGGATTTATTATCCCAACCTGTAGAACGAATGCAAAGTAGTCTTCACACATTAAACTGTCTTTTCTTTCCTACTCAGAGTTCCTACTTAGAGTTTCCTCCTCTAAGACTCTATATGTTCACCTGTCCTGAGAAGTTGTTCAGGTCCTTCCCAGAGACCCTTTTCCCCAAATAGCAGCAGAAAAGCAGTGCTTTACTTGCTGGCTTTAGAAGCTTGTGGGAGCCACAGCCAAGCTCTGCAGACCACCACCACACTGTCAGGATGGACCAGGCCACTTCTGGTCTGGAGAGTGTTCTGGAGAGGGCATGCCCTAGGACAGTAGTAAGAGGAAAGGAAGTCTTCACTCTGCCCTAACCTCAGCAGGCAATACATATATTTGTGTCACACTTGGATGTGTATTGAAGAAAAGCCTATACTTGCTGACATTGCATCATCCCATAGGACAGAAAGAGACCTGAGCTTCTCTAATTGTGTCCCTTTGTTGTTGACTAATTTATGAGCTACATGTGCTCCCTGAGGCCATTTTCTTCATTCTCGACCTGATGGCCTTTGTGATTTGATTTCTGAACAGGCCATTCTTCCCAATCTGCTATTCCTTCAAATAAGCAGAGAGCTTAGAGTTCAAATTATTGATTTAATTCTCTTGAAGAGTTAAAGAACTTAGCTGGGGCATTGCTACAGTCCACACTGCTGAATCCTGGTCATGTCACCACTGATTCCATCTAGGATGGGGCTGTCCAGGGAAGACATGCTTCACTTCCTCCAGTGGTCCTCCCCTGGCCCTTGGAGCCACTTGGCTCTAGCATGCGGTGGCTGTTAGCAGAGCACAAGGTCACAAAAGCCTGGAACAGCCATCTCCTTTGTCGCAGGGTTTGGGAAATGACACACTGGCTTTCCTGGCACCTTGCAATCTGTAGGAGTTCTTTTGCATTCCTGACTTGTACCCTGTCTCCTCAATGATATTTTCATTTCCTTGTTTTAAAACAGATTGGAACAGTTAATTTCTTGTGCTTGCATGTGACAGAATTAGAACCTGTCATCAGTGGTGTGGTGATGCAGAACTTACAATGTAAACTAAGAGGACTGAACACATTGTGTTTCCACTTCAGCTGAGCCATGTCTGGATTTTCTTTTTAAGGGCTTACAAAAACAGCCTCATTCTGTCAATACATTTCTATTTCTTCCTAAAGAAATCCCATTGTTAATGGGTCTCCATTGTAGACAGTGCCCTAGAATAACAGTGAGCCCCAGGTTATAAACTCAGGACCAGGGCTCCCTAAAATTTCAGGTCTCAAGCAGGATCGAGCCTGGATGGTCAGTCACATGGGCCCCATAGACTTGTGCAAGTTCACTGAATGGTAAGGCTGTGGGCACTATGCGGAGTGCTTGATGCAATTCTCAGAGAAAAGCAGCCCTTGACAGTGGGTGTTGTTACCCTCTTTTTATAAGTGAGGAGGCAGAGTTTTGGAATGCCTGAGTGACTTGCTCAGGTTCACAAATCTGAGTTTGATCTCAAGGCTATCCAGCACCAAAGCCCAAGATAATGTCATGCTGCCTCCGGAAAGACTGGTGGTCAAAGATGAGGGTTCATTTCCCTGACTTGAGATATTTTTGCATTGTTTCCCCTCAACTGAGTCCTCTTTTTATTGTGTCTACATTTTTTAATTAAAGATGAGTGGTGGAAGCTGGTGGTAATTGTCCAGAGCTAAACTTGAGTCTCCTGCCTACTTAGGTTCCTCTGGTTTTTCAAGGGGAAGATTTACCTCCTATCTCTTGCTGGCATTTCTGAAGGGAAAGAGGACAAAGGTCAGAATGGTGCTTTCTCCCCAACACCTAGACCTGGCACTAAGTGATCTAAACCCCCAGTTTCCTGGTGAAGAGTTGCCAGGCACACCTACAAGTCACTTGGACCCTCATCGACAATCCTTAATAATCCTAAACCGCACATCAGAATGAAAGGAAACACTGTTGACAATTATGAAATACCAAATATAACTCAATACGTATAAAAATGAACAATGGAAAAGCCTTGAAACATTTTCTTTGATGTGAATGGAGTCTTTGGCATTTAGAAATACAATACAGTGAATTAATTGCTCCTCATTACATGGCAAGTCAGGAGAAGTGTGAATGTGCCTTCTCTCCTTGGCACTAGCTATTACCTGACCGAAATAGCCCCCTTTTGTATTTACTCCTGCTTTCTCTAATAATAAGCAAACTGGAGATCATGGCTAGAAAAATTCAAGTGCCAGTGGTCCTTTCTCCAGAATCCTCATAGAATTTTGTGATGTTTATCTGCTCAGGGGCTACTGCTAATAATTGTAGAGGTCATGTGAATCCACACAGTGCAAGATTAGAAACAACATCTGCAAAGTTACTTCTTAGAGAAATATTCTGTGTTTTATCTTTTACTGTAAAAGTGATTTTGCAAGCAAATTGCTGTTTTTTCTCTCTTGCACTATATTTTTATATTTCTGGGAAAAAGTATATTTGGAGAAAAACATTTAACAGCTACCAAGAGCTTTTGAATCCATGGTGTCTTTTTTACCTTATATATTTTTCCTGATGTATTGGTGGACTTCTACATGAATAAATTATATTGGAGACTGTAAATTCTGAAATGTTGGCCCCTGAATAAACTGTTTGGAATCTATTGGTTTAGTAGGCTGTTCACTAAAATTCCATATATGACAGCTATATTGTGAGCTTTTTATTTTAGCTTTACAATTTATTTATGGTTAATATCTACAAATTATGAGATAATTGATTCCCCCAGAATAATCAAAAGCTGGGGAAGAAGAGGAGCAAAGGGAACAAGACTCCCATCCTATCCAGAAACTGATTCATAAAGTGTTCTCGAGATTGAAGAGTTTACCAATCCAGATGTGCATTTGTGATGTGGCTGCCTTCCTGTCATGTATATTACATGTAGACATTTTCCAAACATTGTGTACATTTCAACTGTTAAAAGGAGGCAGTCAGCGAAACCCAGAGTTATAGCAGCAGCCTCGCTCTGCTTCATGAAATATGAAAGCCTGTTTACTTAGTAACAATAACAATTTGAAAGCTTCGGGCTAAGGAGTTTATACATGACACATCCTGCTGGTTCCCCTGTGGCTGAGGTGCGGAGGCCATTGATACTGTGGGATGCCAGAAATGGGACAGGGAGGAAAGTCAGGTGGGTACTAAGACATACACCCCAAGTTAAGAGTGCTTGGTCTGCCCTCCTTCTCAGGTCAGGTGGGCCATTTGTTCTTAGCACCCATCAGCAGTCTTAGAACTATGTTACCTGCTCCATAGACACATTTCCAATCATGGGCTTGAGTTAGTGTTCATTTAGAGAAGGAAGATTTGCCTTTTCTTTCCTTATTCCCCAAACATTCACCTTTTTTTTTTTTTTTTTTTTTTTTGTGGCCTCATTCTTGATGATCTTAGGGCTAGAGGAGCTTAAATCAATAATAAGGAGACAGTGTGAAGTTGTCCAAGCATTTTCCTAGAACACATTTTTCTAGTTCATGCACGCTCTATATATACATACACATACTCAAAGTTTTTCCTGTAATCTAAGATTAGTAAATGATAACTCAGTATTGACTTAAAACAGTTTTTCAAGATAAAAATGTACTTATCCTTTGTAAATCTCATCCACATCTCAGAAATGCTGGCATGAAAATATTTTAGAATAAAATTAATATGGTGTACAAAGGTAGCATATATATATATTTTTTTTTAAATTGGTTTTTGAGAGAGAGAGAGAGAGAGAGAGAGAGAGAGAGAGAGAGAACGAGAGAGAGAGAGAGAACTGAACTGGGGGAACTCCCCAGTTCAGCATATGGGTCCACACGGGCTGGGGCCGGGATTTGATTCTCGGCCCCGGTGCTGCAAAGTGAGCGCTTAACCCACTGAGCCATCTCGGCTTCCCTGGTAGCATATATTTTTAAATTTACTTAAGCTTCAGTATTTAGCTAGATTAATGATATGCACCCCCCTCCCCCCTTTAATCTGGGGGTATGAGTGGTAAGGACAAATTGGAATGTTTAAAAGTCCAGGATATTAGGCAAGAATGACACAGAGAAGCAATTTTCTCAGTTCTAACTCTTAGAGTTATAATTTCTTTAAAGCTAGGCATGTATCTCTCGTCAGAAAATGACAATTTAGAGATCCCTCCATTGAAATCTCTCAGCTTGGCATGATGCCGTCCTCCCATTTCAGGATAAGTGGGTCTACAGCCAGGCTTTCAGTTCTGATTTTGAGATCTCCCTGGTGGTGCTTATTATCTGCAGAGTTACTATAGATTTTAAACAAAAATTTAACCCTTTTAATTTTTAAATATATATCATGTGAATCATATATAAAGAGGAGAGCTTATAAAATTAAATGTATAGTCAGAGCATCTCTACTACAAAAGTTAGGAAATCACCGGGATAGACATTTTAGTCCATTTGCAGAAAATTGCCTATTCTCAAGTAGGTAGGTCAAGTGCAGAAAGAACCTCTACTTGAGATAGAATTTCCTCTCCACACTTGGCTTTCTCTCTATTAGGATAGGCAGCCAAGAGCTGCCCAAATTTTAACATTCTGCTCTCTTTTCACTAGTGATTTTTTAGCGACATGTATTAAGATGTATTTGCTTATAATAGAACTCACACTCATAGCTACATATACTTTTAGCACTAGAGGGCTTTAGAGAATACATTGCAACTCTTTTATTTTGTAGAAATTAGAGAGTGCTAATGACTTGCTGCAAATAATACAACCCATTACTGTCAGACAGGCAGGTTTAGAACCAGGTCTCCAGACTCCTCCCCAGGCTTCCCTTTTCCCAGCAGAGAGCAAGCTGGTGCCATAGGGGCAATTGATGTGCTCTCCTGCTTTTGAACTTTCTTTCTTCGTGCCTCTACCTCATGGAATGCTGAGTAATAGAACCAAACCTTACTTTATTTAACAAAAGAAAACGTTCATGTTCTGAAGCTGTGTGACATAAGCTGCAAACTTTTCTCCTTTCCTCATTCCACTTGGACCTGGGCTTTCAATGTCTGAGTCACTCCACCCAGTGTGCACAAATGCACTCTGTATTTGGGGGAGCAGAATCATCCCTGTCATCAGCATTTCATAAACACAGAACTCTCAAGTCTGAGAGGGGCCTCCTGACATACTTTTGGAACAGAGCCAAGCCCACAGCTCTTTTGTATTTTCCCTCAATTTGCATCAGCCAGGCAGGCAGGCAGGAAGTCTGGGCTGCCATTTTTCCGGCTCCCCTAGCCTGGTCCCTGGAGAAGCTGCAAGGCTTGTTTTTTGTTGGAGAAGGCACCTATGATTATACCTATGCCATGAATTCAATTTCAGTAGTCACCTTGAGGGTGTTTGTAACCTCTCATTAGGGATTAAGTGTCTGGGGGCCGGAGTCCAAGGCAACTAGTCCAAAGAGAAACCAAAGCAGTGTGAATTGATGTTAAGGCACTCTTGACAAAGAAGGGAGAAAGTGTGACCAGAGCCATGTTTTCTTTCTGTTATACATGGATTAGCCTCTGAGGGGGTGATGGGGTGGGTGGCAACTGAAAGCACGGGACCTGCTCAGAGTAGATTGGTACTGGGCTCTGTGTGTCAGGCTCAATTGGCTGTAGGACATTTGCCTACACCCAGTCAGTTAACATAAAATTCCATGGACTTCAAGATTTGTCTTTTTACTGGCAACTCAGTGTCATTTTGGAACTTTTTTAAAACTTTACCAGAGGAAGCTAGCTTTAGGTTAGAGCATTCAGCAGATTAACGAATGGAAAAGAATGACCGGAGGTGGCAAAAGCCTCCTTCTAGTCACCCG
Organism: Craseonycteris thonglongyai; assembly: GCA_004027555.1. NCBI lineage: Eukaryota > Metazoa > Chordata > Mammalia > Chiroptera > Craseonycteridae > Craseonycteris > Craseonycteris thonglongyai. The sequence goes on from PVKE010001336.1 coordinate 62,297, forward strand.
TGGCTGTTTCTTTGGGGACCAGTAATCCTTCAAGCTTCCAGGGCTCTCATGGTGACCTTCAGCCACAGCCTGTGACCTTACAGATGCTCAGAATGACCATGTGCATCCTCAGAGAGCTGTTGCATAAGGCTCATTATTTTTTCAGTTGAAAACTAGAGAAATATGTAAAAATATTATAAAAACGTATGAAGTGTTATGTTCATTTTCAAGAGTTAATGTAAACTTTTTGAAAATTCACATGGTATTTCTGGCAGTTGTAGGGCAAAATGGTGTCTGTACCATTTAGGGAGCACCTACTTGATTTTTCCTAAAAGCCCCTCATAGCTGTGTTGTAGGCTTTGATTCCCCCCCCCCCCTCCTTTTGGCCTTCTTTTGGCACCTCAGCAGGTGTATTCATCGCCTTTGGGTAAACCTGTAAACACTGACGCCTCCTCTAAGCTGGTGTCCATTGCCTTACCTGAAGCGTCCCTTGACCATCACTCACTGTTGGAACTCTTAATGGCAGTTATGGAGGGCACTCCTTGTATCTCGATGTCACCATTTCGTTCTTGATGGAGTCTGGGCCAGGTAGATTGATAGACTTTCTACTAGCAGCCAGGAACTTTGACATGTTCACCACGCATGAAGCCATGCCTGCATCTTTGGGGCCATCTCACGCCACGGGTCTGTCATTTCCTCATCTGTACTGGGGAAGCCACAGAACCAGCTGGGAGAAGTTGAGTGGAGGTTTTGATTGTTGCAGTTGTTGGTAATTGCCCATCTAGATAGTTATGTGGATCATACATTTCTCCTGAAATGTTAAAAAAAACAAAAACATAAAAAACCCACACTCCTTTGCGTTTTATTATACCCCAGTATTGTGTTTGTAAACATATATTTTTTTAACTGAAGAATAAAAATAACCCTGCCTTTGTACTCAATCCTTTTAACAAATTGTTTATTGTTGTATCCAGGTGACAAGCATGGTAAGTATTTTCACCAAATTGAGTATTCTGTATTTTAGCTGTGCTTGGCAGACTTTTTGGCTAGCTTTGTGTTATCAGCCTTGGCTTTTCTAGAAAAGACCCATTTGGGAAAAGGAGAAAACACTTACTTGGTAGCATCCCCTGTGTCCTCAGCTACAGAAAGAACCTGTGTAGCTTTAGACTCACGGCGGGGATACCTGAGAGCATGCGCCCCGCCAGCATGCTGCCTGTCCCTCATCATCGCCCCACTGCTTCTGAGCCTCCCCCACCAGGTGTCTGCCGGGCTTCCAGCCCCACATGACCAGCAGTTCCTAGGACTGTGGCCCCTTGACAGCGCACACAGTCAGGGCCTCCCCACACTCTGGATGACACCACACCAGCTCCATAGCTGTACCTCTTCTCTCACCCCAACCCCAGCTGTATGCTTAAAAGCAGGGCCTGTTTTGTCCCCATGAGTATATTAATTGAAGAAAGCTCCCTTTGGATGCTGGAAAAATAAATACATGGTCCACTCTTCTCAGAGGCTACCCATTCTGCTAGAAAAAAGATTAACAAAAAAATTTTTTTAGCTTGTCACTGGGTGTTCTCAGTAAATGTTCAGAGTTACAGTAGGTTAAGTGTGTTTTGGCCTTCTGGCTGTGTTTATTTATTCGCGCATGTTTGCTTTCCCGGCCTCTTTTTGTGGCTCTTTATTTTAGTCCATGTGCTCGTGGCTGTGCCTGTGTAAGCTGCCTGGTAGCCATGCATTCTGTATTAAGTTTGTGTGTCACTATCACCTTCAAGGATCAGACTGCAAAGGATAAGGCCCTTCAGCACATGGCTGCCATGTCGTCAGCCCAGATCGTCTCTGCCACTGCCATTCACAACAAGCTGGGGCTGCCTGGGATTCCACGCCCCACCTTTCCAGGGGCACCGGGGGTGAGTCACAGGCCAGATCCAGAACTGATGGCCCCAGGGGCATGCTGTATACCTGGGACTCTTGTGATTGGGTCAGGTGTGAGAAAGGGAAAAGATAATCTTGTGGTGAACTGTTGCTAGGTGTCAAAAGGTAAAAGGAAGGAAGGGAAGGAGGCAGGGAGTGGGAGGAGGGGAGAGAGAAGAGAAAGAGGAAGGGATGATCCTTAGTCTCTGAAGACAGTAGACTCTCCATAAACTGGAACTCAAGCAACCAGCACTCAGGCAACCAGCAAAATTTTTGCCAGTTGCTTGAAATTTTGAAAAATATTTTGCTGGTTGCTTGAGAGTGCCAGTTATTGAGTACCAGTTCACGGAGAGTCTACTTACTATTTATCTGGCATCTATCAATCGCCATGGGTGCCGGTTGACAGGGTCTAATGTATCACTTTTCCAGTGCCCTCCTAGGTTGTGATCTCTCTCTTTTGCTATATATATATATATTTTTTCCTATGGCTCTTGGTCTTTGTTCCTGTGTCCTCAGGGTCAGTTTATGGCAACTAGCCCCTAACGGGACAAAGTATTGTATTAACTTTTTCATTTTGTATCTACCAAGGACTAGGAATCTTAACATTATAATCTCATTGAATCCTCCTGATAACCTTAAATGCCTCTTATTGTTACTGCCATTTTACAGAAGAGAAAGCTGAGGTTACCTAGTTACAAAATAAGATTTGGGCTGACTTGGTCATAGTCACATGGATAGTGATATCCAGACTCAAACCCAGGACTCTGTGACTTCCTTCACATAGTGCTGCCTCTGCAGCAGGGTGTTGGCAGGCACCAAAAGCCTCAGGAAATCTCACCAAAGGAGGTGCCAGCACTGCTTGTCTCTCCCAGCCTCATGTTCTGAGTTTTGTGCTTTCCCTTGGTGGGCCTTCAGTGCTGTGTGCTGTAGAGGCAAAATGTTACACAAGGGGCATTTCAGAATGGAGCTAGGGTGAAAAGGATGGGTGGGTGCGTGGGAAGAGCAGGCAGATGAAGTATTGGTGAACCCTCTACAGTACACTCAGATCTCTGCCAGGTGTCAGAACACTGAAGTGCTGCCTGGTTGCTGTCCTTGGGGATTATCTCAAGAAGAACTAGAGGGAGCCCTGGATTATCAGGCCAAGGACCTAGGTCCCAATTTTATGGGTAGCAGTGACCACGGCTGCATTGGGGCGGGGGGGGAGGGGTCAGTCTGCAACTGGTAGATGGTCTGTATCCTCTATCTGTAGCAGGGGTTGCAATGCAAATAATTACATTCTGAACTGTGCTTTGAAATGAACTCATAATCCTGAAGCCTTTTGCATTTTGCTTTCCAGTTCTGGCCAGGAATGATACAAACAGGGCAACCAGGATCTTCACAAGAGTAAGTCTGAAGGGGGGCTGGTGCTGACCACACAGGGCTGGTCACAGTCCATAGTCCACCTTGGGTAGTGTTTTCCTAGGACTAGACTGCCTCGGTTTGGAGGGGAAAGGAGATTTAACCTGAGATCACCGAAGTCACCCCCCATTTTACCTACTCAGGCCAATAGCAGGAGAGACATTGCTCAGATCTGGGGAACATGTGAACACCACAGTCCCACCTTACGTTTAGTGGTCATGCAGCTGGACACAGGAAGAGGGTCCCTGTCTCTTCATGGCTTTGAAGGGCAGAGCCTGGGGTCTTCCTGAGAAGTGCCTGCTCTAGAGAGAGGGCTGTGGATGTGGTCCTATAGCCCATCCTATCTGGCTTTCCCTGTGGTAGGGCGGCTAATGGAAAATCCTGCTGATGCTTTGAGGGCCAGGGAAACAGCTCAGCAAACCAGAAGATAACGGCAGTCTGCGAGTAAAAGCAGAATGGAAATACTGCCCCTATATCCTCAAAAGAACTTGAGCTATTTGGCCTAGAGGAAGCCCTGAAGCATGTGACAGTCCTTGCCTGGAAATAGTGACCCCTCATCTTAGTCTCTGCAAGGGCAAGAAGAGAGATTAAGAGGTCCCGCTGAACTGGCTTTAGCCTTGGTGGTTAGGTCCTCAGCACCCTGGTGGCCCCCCTCAATTGGAGACAGTACCTGTCTCTGTCTTGGCGAAGCTCAGCCTGGGCTGTGCTCCCCTCTACACACAGGGAGCATCGCAGTGGGGAAGACCCCTTCCGGCCTGGAAGGCCAAGGCTGGGCCTGGGGAGTAGCCGCTGCTACACTCACTGTGTCTGACTCTCTCAATCTTTGTCCCCAGTGTCAAGCCCTTTGTGCAACAGGCCTACCCCATTCAGCCAGCGGTCACAGCCTCCATTCCAGGTGAGTTTCTGTGGGGCTCCCTCTCGTATTGTTCCACAGCCATGTGCCCTCCCTTACTTGCAGAGCCTTGGGCACTCTTCCTTGCCCACACCTTCTTTAAGAAAAAGTTAGCCTGGAGCTCAGGAGGGTCACAAGTATGTCCACTCCTGGGTCCTCGATTCCTCTCAGTCACCTGAGAGCTCTTCAGATGGGTTTTTAGGGAAACAGGAAGCCTGATCACCTTCACTCATCAGTACCCTGTGGTTCCTTCCTCATTATTAGCAGGCTGGACTGGGAATTCCATGTTTTGAGGGCAGATGGGGCTTTATGCACCCTTCCTTAGATAAGTAGCTTTCAGTTCCTAGCCACCCTTTCTTTAAAGGGCAGCTGGAATGGATGCCCAAAATAGAAAATATGAATTTGTCCAGCCCTCCCTGACAGACACACACACACACCCGCACGTGTACATGCACATGCACGTAGAATTTACTCAGTGTAGCAGCTCTCCATTATGGGGCACCCAGACTGAAAATGTCCTCTTCTCTGATACCATGGAGCATTCTGAGAGAATATTCTATAGTGCTGGTGACCGTAGTCTTAAGAAAGGAGGTGGACAAACAAGACATGTCTGGCACGTGCAAAGATCTCACAGGAGATCTACACAAGCACTCGTTTCTACTCTTCAGTCACTCTTGCCTTGGTGCCCAGTGAGGTCCCTTTGTCCAGGATTGGGTGTCCTTATGCCACAGCCCATAACTTGAGCTGAAGTTGCTCTTATGCAGAGGTACACACATTGTGCTTCTCTGGGATCCTTGGCCAGAATCTAACCCTTGCCTAACTTATCCGCTGCCCCCACCCCCACCCCCAGCACTGGTGGAGCATAATGTTGGCCTTTCCTCTGGGTCACCAGTTTGTAGGGCCCTACCCCAGTATTGATCTGAGGCCTGAGAGGAAACGAGTGGCCAGCATTAAAGGTGACAATTGGTCTTTCAGGATTTGAGCCTGCATCAGCCCCAGCTCCCTCGGTCCCTGCCTGGCAGGGCCGCTCCATTGGCACAACCAAACTTCGCCTGGTGGAATTCTCCGCTTTCCTCGAACAGCAGCGAGACCCAGACTCGGTGAGTGCCCTCACAGACGTGTGCCTCAAGTTCAGACTTTGCTTCCATCCCGTTCACCTTGCACTCCTTTCCCTTGCTCTCCTGCCTGACAAGTAACTGTTGTGCATATAGACCTGGGGAGGTAACCAAGTAGCATTTCAGTTAATGAGAAAGGTATTTCCATCGATGAGTGTTAGAGCTTCAGAGCTGAATGGTTATGGCTGCTCTGGACCTGAACCTCCAGGGAACACTGGAGCTGAAGGGAGGACTTTAACAGGCTCTTGAACTGGGTAAAATTTAACGTTTATCAAGCCTTGCCTGATGGCTGGTACTTGGCACATTTGATCTGATCCTCACCCAAACCTTATAAGGGTAGGTATTGTCCGATAGAGGAACAAACAGAGAGGTTAAGTAATTTTTTTAAAGTCACACAGTTACTCTAATCTGATGGATTAGAGATTCAGACTCATGTCTTTAAAACTCAAGCCTGAACATTTAGCCATTATTCTATACTGCCTTTCCAAATACGTTTTTCCAAGGGAGCAAGTCGTTGTCTTCTTAAGGAGAAGTAACAAAATGGTACTTGAACAGTTTGACGTAGACTGTAATGCACTTATAAGATCATAAATACCAGCAAGGCCATCATCGGGACTCCTTGTGTTGTCTCCCCCACCCTGTCGAGTGCCCATCTCCCATTGTTTCTTGGACAGACCCGTCTTTCCCCATACATGTGCAAGCCTCCCTTCTCTCCTGCCCAGTAAGCTCAAGACCCTTTCCTCACTCCCACTCCTTGGCTGTGAGTATGAGCACTGCATCTGTGTGTGGGTGAGCCCAAGGCAAAAGCTGAAGAAATCGTGAGTCTTTCTTTGGGATCTTCACCAACTTCTTTCCATATTGTGTCCCATCCACCTGGCTCATCTCCAGGGCCACCAGCAGCCCATGGGTGCCATCCTCTGTGTGTGTGTGTGTGTGTGTGCGCGCGTGTGCGCGCGCGCGTCACTGCATTCTCTCTCTTATCAGGAGAAAGTGTCCTGAATGAGTTTACCATCTGTTATAAATCACTCACGTCCTGAACAATGCAGGTGGCCTCTCCTGGGAGTATTTGGACTTGAGCTCAGAGGGAAAGCCTGTGATGATAGGCTGGGAGAGACACCATGGGCAGAAGGGCTTCCACCAGCCATCAGCACAGGGGAGACTCAGGGTAACCCAGTGTAGCCCACTGACATGTCTGCCTAGGAATTGTGAACTCTAGGAGCTGGTAGGAAAATAGAGCCTGCTCCAAAGTGAGAGGGAAAAAATGACTAAAGAGATTTAAAGTAGGTCACTGGGTCCAACAAAGCAGAAAAATGAGGTTATTGAGAATAGAAGAGAAGGCCAACTGGATCTCTCTTGTCTAGTGGCTGAATGGTTTTACAGGAAGCTGGTGGTGAGGGCTTAAGTCCCTGTCTGGGACACTGGGATAAATAAACAGGACTACCTTCTTGATTCTGAGTTGCTGCTCTTTCTGGGAAGTGTAGATGATTCTTTGGCTAAAGGCTTTGCTTCGACCCAGATGATGCTTCTGCTTTTCATAACTTGTTTGTATGACACCTCGTTGCCTACAGAGTACTCTGCAGTTGATCATTTCATTCTGTCCTCATAATACCATGAGGTAGATTCTATTTTTCCCACTTTATAGGTGAAGAAACTGAGGCTCAGACACATTAAATGACTTACTCAAGATATTTAGCCAATAAGCAGAGGGACCAGGAGCACAGATCTTCCATTGCAATATACTCTTTTACACTACCGCGGACCACCACCATTATAAAGGTCTCTTGAACTGTGTGTTCAGTCTGCGTACCTCCTGTGTGAACAAATCTCTCTTTTTGCTGGTGACCAGTTTTTTCCCAGAAATAAAACTCCCAAAGCACTTGGAAGCAAAAGTCCCAAGGTGGTCATTGTTTCCGTGGTTAAAAGACTAGAATATGGTATGTTATCACAATAAAAAAAACGGGGGAGGTTTTATTCTAAAAGCTCATGGCAGCCCCCTTATTGACTGTCCTCTTCAGTTATGGACCTCTGGGGCCCAGCGTTCCCAGTTCCTATCGTTGTTATTGTTGTTTTTGTTGTTGATGTTTGTTGGTCTTTACACTGTGAATCACTGACAGACTCACTCAGTCCATTCTGCAATCGTGTGTGAGCACCTGCACGTGCAAGGCCTGGTGCCAAGGGGGGCGTACACAGCCAGTCAGTCTCCTCCCGGTACAGTGTAACAGCTAGTGATGAGACACCCGTGAAGCAGTGATTATATAAGAGGTCATTGCCAAGTGTGGTGACTGCTAGGAAGGAAGAATATTGAATGCTGTGAGTGATTAAATAGGGAACAGGCTTCCTTGAAGAATAACCCTTTCTCTGAGAGATGGAGGATTGATATGGCCATGGAAGGAGGAGGGAGAACATTCCAAAGGTTGATAACTGAGGTATTAGAGCAGTAAGAGAAAGTTGGTAGATAGTTTTAAAGGCAGAGCCCACCAAATCCCTGGAATAGAGTCCAGAGATAATATTTCATGTATGTTCAGGATTATATGTAATAATCTGAATGGTTCAACTGGATTTGGCCTTTTCCTGCTGAATGAAAAGGCTTGGCTCAATGGATTAGACTCCAACACATGACTTCAGTGGTCCTGAAATGAATGGAAGGCCTGAAGTCAGCCAACACCCTTGGGCTTCATGAAAAAATAATTATAGGGAACATGGGTTGGGGCTGAAAGAAATTGGAATTCATTCAACAAATACTTTTAAAACACTACATACCAGCCACTGGTTTCAGGCTTTAAGCATTCAATAACAAAGGAAACTAAGTCCTTATTTTCATGGAGCCTCCATCCTAGTAGAGAAGACAAACATTAACCACCCAAACAAGTGAGAATACCCATGCATGCACACACACACATACACACAGAGGTAATGTTAAGCACTATGTGCAATAATGATCTTCCTTCATTATGTGCAATAATGATCCTAATGAGCAAGTTGAAATTACTTGCTCTTCAGATTTTAAAAAGTACAACTTCAGAAAATAATATATGTATGTATGTATGTATCTAGCTTGTTGTATTACAATTTTAAATTGTGTTAATCAAGATTATGCCAACCAGAGATGTACTGCTATTGGTAAATTATTTTACTAAATCATAACATTAGTCTTGCTTGTTAATGTTACTTCTAATATTCCCATGTTACAAATCCTTATTTTGTGGTGATATACAAATGGATTTAATGTATACAAATGAATTCATGGCAGATTGTGAATAGTACATATATTTGATTTTAATGGAAATGTGAGGACCTGAACTGTGGTTCTTGTACTAGAGGAAGCAGCAGACCCTTGGTTAAAAAGATAATTGACTAATGGAAATGGGGGAGAATTAACAAAATTTATTTAAAACATTTTGACAATGTTTCAAGCACCAACTTCTCAAATTATCTAATATCTGCTTTGTTTTAAAGACACAACGTGCTATTGCAATGAAGGTGTAATGGCACCAGGACCAAGGTCACACTGAAAAATTTGTAGCATGTGAATGGTTTCTTTAGCTCTAAGATATTTGTGTGTGGCTTCTCAGACTTTAATTTTACTATATTTTTGTTTCAAGCTATAGGAATATTTAAAAGTCATCTAAAATAAATTCATCTGATACATTTAAACAAATGTAGATATACTGTACTTAAAATTTAACATCAAACCTTAAGCATGTTAGCTTGATAAGGAAGCCAGCAAAATGGCACATAATTCAAGGTCTTTAAACAGATTCACCTTTATGTTTGGATTCACTAGATATTTGTCTACATACAAACATGCACACAAAACCCCTTCTTCTTTGGAATGGCTCAGGCTTATTGGAATCACAGGGTTATAGATGGTGCTGGCCAAAAGTGAGCAAATTAATGAGCTGGATGAAGAGATGACTATTTTTCATTAGTGATCTCTTTGATCCTCATTGCAGCCCTATAATGTACATAATTCTATTCCATGCCACAGAAGAGGTTTGCAGAGATTGCTGTCTTGCACTCATCAGTGGCTGAGGCCAGGTTTGAACCCTCTGGTTATACTATCTCACAATGGGAGATAAGTCACCAGCACACACTTAGATAGCAACAAAGCTAAGAGGAGAATCTCATCCAGATTGGCTGTTCTTAGTTACCACTGTTCTGGAAATTCACTCTTCAGTTTACCAATAGGTCATCATTGCCACCACTAAAAACTTTGTGACTCTGCCACCCTTAACACTGGTAATATCAGTGGTACAAGCTAGCACTATGCACTATCTTATTTAACCCTCGTTTAGCCTGCCCAGTGTTAGGTAGCCAGCTGATGTCGGAAATGGGATTCAGATCCAGGCCTGCTGACTCTACATCCTGAGATTGTAACCAAAGATTGTGTGGTTCATTTGTACCCAGTGCCTTTTTTGTAGTCTATAGCCTACTGTCATCTATAAAGAGCTAAAGGCAGAATAATCTGTTTGATGTACGCCCCCTGCTGGTTCTGCACTATGTAGCAACCAGATGGCAACATTTCCCTAAGTCAGTGGTTGTTTATGTTGGTGGAGAACCAGCAAGTCACTCGCTCTGTTACCTTTGGCTCCACTAGAAGCTAAGAGAAAAACAACAGAGGGTGAAAAAAGGAAGATCTGAAAAACTAAGACTGTTTTAGAAGTGGTTAGGAGTGCTTGAAAATACACTTTCTACATGATTTCAGTGTTGCATGTCAAAGGACTTCAATGTTAAGTGTAAGATCCTCCACCCAGGGTGGGCTGTTTAAAAGTGCCTTGCCTATAATCAGGGCCCATGGTTCCTGGAGACCGAATGAGGCAGCTCCTGATTTAGACAGATGAAAACCTGGTCTTGGCGAGCCTTAAGCTGAATCCTGTGTGTGCATGGGGTGTGGTTTTCCTAAGAAAGCCGAGCGGAATTCCTCTACCCCACCCTGGGACATGGCAGGTTCCTCCAGCCTCCACAGCTCAGCCACATCCGGTCTCACAGCTGGCAAACCCCTGCCTGTTCTGTCTTCCCAGGCACAGAGTTGTATGTTTAATGCCTGTTGTGTTCTGGGTGTCAGAACAAGCCAGACCATGTGCAGGAGGAGAGTGTATGAGAGTTTAGGTGGGTAGGAGTTACACAGCCAGAGAAAGGAAAGCTTTGAGATGGAGCAAGAGGGACAAGGGGATGGTCTCTAAATTTTGGGAATATACTGTCTTGCTGAAGAAAAAGAAAAGTTCCACAATATGGTACAGGAACAAACTTGAACAGGTAAGACACAAGAAGCACCTCATTAGAAGCACCTTTGTACAATATAGCAATAACGCTAATCACTAGCAAATATGGAGCTGTATGTAATAAGTTCTGTACACCAAGCATTTTGGCACAGGTTCTGTTCTTGATGTCCATTGTACCAGTGAAGGAACAGAGGCTCAGAAAACTTAAGGTACATTATCAAGATCCACAAAGCTGGGCAGTGACTATGCCAAGGTTTGGCTCCACTCTGTATTCATAACCACCTCACTATAGATTTGAAGAAATGAAAAAATTACTCAAACGTAAAGACAACTGCTTTCTAAATTGTGAGCTGCTTAGTCAACAGGCTGGATGTGCAAAGCCCTTCACATTGAGGAAAGGGTTGGGCTGGGTTTTCTCTGAGCTCCTTTTCAAACCTGTGGTTCTGAGTCTTCTGGGGGTTGGGGCAAGGTGCAAGAGAAGCATGATGCTCCTGCTTGAACTTTAGAACTTTTCTCTCATTGTGCTCTTGTGACAACATGTTCGTTCTCATGGAATGAGGAGGCTGGTATCTGAACTCCTACCAGTAATGTGATGTGAGATTTGGGGCAAATGGCATCACAGCCCAACCTCCAGTCGGTACAGTGGGCATAATAGGGCTCCTCTCACAGTATTACTGTGACTATTATAGTCAGTAACATTCCCTAGGCTTATTAAGCACTCCACAAATGTTCTTGCACCAGAATGCCTTGGTAGAAATGTAGCAGGAAATCGGGCCAGACAGATGGAAGGGATCTGGCCTGGAATGGTGTGCTCACCAGGTGGTTTGGACTCATGAAACTCAGATGGGAGCCAGAATTTTTTTAAGTTATTTTTTTGAGCAGGTACTAAACTTATAAGTGGTCAAAAGTCTTAAAAAATGGAGGAAGACTTCTTTCCTTCTAATTTCTATCCCGCCCAAGTAGGGAACCACTGTTACTAGTTTCTTGTGAATCTTTCCACAAATTTTAATACATATATAGTATAGTACGAACATATATTCTCCTACTTCAACTCCCATTTAAAAGAGAAGATATCATCTAATGCGTGTTTCAGGGAGATAACCACTGCAGCAGGTTAGAGAATGGGCTGGTGGTAAACAATATTACTAGTCCTGGAAATGGGTGACAAGGACTGAGCCAGGGCATGGGCAGTGACTGAGGGGATAGAAAATAGGGAATGTCAGAGGGAAGATACTTTGTGTTGATGACATTAAAGGCCTTGGGGTATAATTATGTGCAAGAGGAAGAGAATAATGGAAATCACTTGAGTTTTGAGAGCAAGGATGGTCATATAATTTGAAGAGTCATGAAACGGGGCAGGGATCACAATTGCCTTTGTGATCGTACTATTTCTCTTTTGCCCTCAGAAGAAACCTGTTGAGTAGATATTGGAAACAAAGATGCTCAGAGAGTTTAAGTAACTTAGCCCAACACCCAACTCATAGGTGGCGGGGTTGCATATTTGAACTTTGTCTGAATCCAGAGTCCATGGTTGGAAGAATTGGGGGGTGGTAGCAGCAATAACTGACATTTAGGGAGCTCTTATGTACCAAGTGCTTCCCCATGTGTTACTGTCACAGAGTATGACATTTATGTGCCACCTAGGGGAGTGGAAAAGATGGGGCTTGTTATCATTTTACAGGTGGCAGCCAGTGAAAGGAGGTGCTCAGGACATTGCGTTACGTGGGAGGAGAAAATTCCTGAAGGGTGCCCAGGCTTGGGTGATAACAGGTTCTCAGCCACCTGCAGTATCCTGGCCTCTCTATTTGTGTTTGGCTGGAACAGCCTAAAGCATAGAACCTCCTGCATATGGGGGAGTAAATCATCAGTTTTAACAGCCTAAAGCAGCCCAGATTTTCCCTCTTGGGGAACCTGCACTGGTTCTGCAAATATATCCTTCAAATAATCTTATTCTTTTCCATAAGATTAATTGGTCATCATTTAACCCTCATATTTTTATCGCTTTTTCAAAGGCCTAAATTCATAGATCAGTTAAAATTACTTTGTTAGACCACAAATCCCGACTCTTTTTTGGAAAATGTGACCAGTGAATCTCCAAGGAAATACAACATTGATGAGGCCTGTGGTAGAAACAAGGGTGGATGTTTGTATTGGGATTAGATTGGAGAAATAAGGAAATAAGATCAGAAGCAAGATTCAAGTTCCAAATTGCCAGGAGGGTTCTTGCCTGTGTCTTGGACAAGATAGGGGAAGGACAGTTTCTCTGGAGAAGTGTCCAAGCCCTGCAGCAGCTGATGAGATGGTTGCTACATTCAGAGTGGGTCCTGTATTTATGGGAAATGACTGGGCAAGATCTGGTTTCTGGTCCTTTAGAAAGATATTCCTCTACCCCAGTTCCCGGCTTGTGTATGGATCTCATTCATAGTAAGCCTGCAAACCAACATCTGTGCAGCTCCCTGTGGCTTACACAGAACTGACATGTTTACTGTTTCTTTTGACCTTCACGTTGACCTCTGGAGATGAGCTGGCCAGGTGTCATCTCTGTGTTCAGAGGAGGGAGCCTCCCAAAAGGTTAAGCAACTTGCCTCAGGCCATACAACTCAAAACGAGCAGATCCTGGATTTTAATGCCTGTGTTGTTAATATCTGCATCCCATGCTTAGAATAAATGGTCAGAAAGCACACTTGCCCTCCAGCTTCTCAGAGGGAGGCTGCAGCTGGTTTGACAGTTGGCTGCATCTGTTGTTTCTCCTTCTCCCAGGTTTTTCTCATACTTTTATCCAAGTGTGGTCTTCCAGTAGGACACAGGATGTACGAGAGTGGTCCGGAAAACATCCAGCCATAAATGCCACTACTTTTCACATGGCACGGCTGGATACTTTCCAGACAGCTGTCATAAGTGTCTTCCACTGTGCTGTGGTGTGTCCTGTGTGCTTGCCGATCAGCTCATACACACACCTCTCACATTAGCAGCAGGTGGTAACTGCCAGTGTTGGAGCTGCTCTGGGCACTCACCCTCTTTCTTCATTACCATTTGGGGATGAAGCAATTGAAAGCGTCTGGAAATCTGGGTTTGATAGCCATTCACAGAGGTCCCAGCCAGGTTCCATCTGCTTTCCTTGGCCGGTCAGCACCATACCCACCGGCCTTCAGGGTTGCAGTCCCTGTACTCACAATGGGCCCTGAGGGCTATACTTCTGTGGAGATGGGAGGTAGGGGTGAGGACAGTGCACTCTGCTGTGAGCCCTGGGAAGGATGGGTTTACTTGCTCATAATTGCTTGATTTCAGCGTTGTTTCCTTCTGGAAGAGCACGGGGGAAGAGATGGGGAGAGAAGGGGCCTGCTAGCCAGAACAGGGCTGGGGCTTCTGATCTGAAGAGAGAGCAGCAGCCCAGGCAAGCCCTTCCCATCCCCCCAAGGGCTGATGGTGCAGGGTACTTTCCTTAGCAGGGACCAGGGGTCATCACAGGCTGCCTTGGGAGTGTCTGGACCAAGAGTCCTGGCAGCAGGGGCATAACAGGAAGCAAACGTAGGTGATTTGTCCTTGTTCTGTTCCAACTTGTATATTATCATCCCTTGACATGAGCTATTTGTCTTTATTTCTTTAAATTCCTAAGTGGATTATAATTTTTTCTCTTGGTATTATATGACAGCAGTCATTTTTCAAGGTTTTACTACGTTCTTCAAATACTTGGAATTTTTGGAATAAATTTAGGAAAAGACCGCCATCTTCAGGTCAGATAGTGTAGTGCACTGCTGAAGCATGTCAGAGGGAGCTGCCCTAACACCAAGCACCAGCAGTTATAGGGCTTCTCCTTCCTTTTCCACAAAAAGTGAGGCTTTCTCATCAGAGGTCTCTGGGGGAGAATGTATAGGAAGTCCTTTCAAAAGAAACAAACAAAAAAAAAAGGGGGTGGAGGGGTGGGGGAAACAGACCCTTATTAGCCACTGTTGGAGATGTATTGTTTAATTTGTCTCATCTATAGTGACAGGCACCTTCCCATGGGGCCCCAGCCTCACTTGTGAGGGTGAACTTTGATGCTTCAGAGAGAGGGCTCTGATGAGTCTGAGGGCCAGGTCCCTCCAGGCCCCATGTGCACACCCCCTGTACCTCGGCCACTTTACATTACGTTAGCTATTGGCAGTGTCAGAACAGTAGGAATCATCCTAACATTTCTGAAACTTCCCTGTGCATTAAATTTTAGCATTTCCATTTTGTTGCTGTCAGGGGAACAGCCTTAATTTTAACTGATGTCATCTGAAGAAAAGAAACATGATTCTTTGGGGAAATAATAGTAATAACAAACTATGTACTTGGCACAGCATTGTGTATTTTTCATGCATTATCTCGTTGAATTCTCATGACACTCCGTGGAGGTAGGCATGATTATCGTTAGTTCATAACGGATGTGGACACTGAAGCAGAGAGGGCTGGAATCACCCAGCCCAGATGATTCAGCTGTGGCAATGCGCACTGGGATTCAGACTCCATCTGACTCCAGAGTCTCAGTGCTCTGCTTTGCAGCCTCCCTCAGCAGCAGAGAGAAGGAAATCCAGGGACCAGGAGAGGAAGTGACCTCCTAGAACAGCTGTGAAGGTGAAAGAAAGACCTGTGTGAAACCCCCAGGGTAGCTAAATAATTCTTTGCAAGTAACTTTGTTGAGATTTTAGGATTAGGTTCACCTTTATCCCTGTTTACAACTCCTGTGAAGAAGTGGAAGGATTCTAGCAATAAAAAGAGAAGATGAGCATTTCCCCAAGTCGAAATAGAAACCCATGCATCGAGATTATGGCAGGTGCTCCTGAGCTGCAGGATGTGTCAATCAGGTGGGATTTTGCTGGTCTAACATTGGTCTTTTTGCTGAACCCTGCAGGCAGACGGGCCCCAGCTTCTGCTCAGTCATCCTGAATATTTGAGCCGTAGGAAGGCCCTGTGATCTGACCAAGTTCCTCTCAAGCCCAGGGAACTTGTGGCCAACTAGAGTAAACATCTTGAAGCATGACTCTTTCAATATTTTTGTTTCTCTTTAATAGTTCTTTCTCTTACTCAAAGAACTCCATGATGTTTCATGGTAGTTTTTGATTGGCTATTTATTTAATTTAATACACGTGCTTTTAAAATAATATATAAGCCAAGTTGAACCACATTTGTGGCCTCTAAGGAAAAGCAGCAGGCCACTGCCCCATCTCCCCACCTCCTAGTCCCACTCCTTAAGGACAGCTGCGTATGGCCCTTTCAGTCATTTCTTCATGTTTTTCTCTATTGCTAAATAACATGCTTACATTAAATATCTCTGGGGAAGCCGGGATGGCTCAGTGGGTTAAACGCTCACTTTGCAGCCCCAGGGACCGAGGATGGAATCCTGGCCCCATCCCATATGCTGAACTGGGGAGTGCCCCCAGTTCAGTTCTCACCAGGGTGAGACCCCAGCCCAGTTCCTGCCCTGTGCAGCCCCGCCCACATGTGGAATCAAACTATGTGGAAAAACCAATGATGTGCAACTACGGAGACTGTTCTGGGCGCTCCCCTTCTCTCTTGTCTCTCTCTCTGTCTGTCAAAAACAATAAAAATAAATCTTTAAAAAAAATCTCTATCCATCAGTTTTAGATTTTCCTTTGACTTCTCACTATGGAAGATCACCTCTATAACTTTAGCACAATGCCTCTGTGCCTTTTATTTGTAACCCTCCCTTTGTGGTTATTATGTCACAATGTTTGTTTTAACATTCAGTGTTTATATAGCAAACCTGCGTAAATTTTGCATGCAGTGTGGTTAATGTGTAATGTATTAAAACCAATTCTTGATTGTAACACTTGTTTTTTCTAGGATTTGTCATTACCTCTTTCTTTACTCAGTTTTTACACTACACAACTTCATCCTCCCAGTTTTTCAGTGACTCTTCACACTTTTCTCCGGATGGTCAGATAAGTCAGAGGATCTGTCAGGTCCGTTGGTGCTACCTCTCCAGGAACTCTCCAACTCCTCAGTCACTCTCGACCGGCTCCTGTCCAGCTCAGCAGCCCAGCTGGAGGCCAGCGTGATTCTCTTTCTTTATTTACTGTCATGTCATAGGAACATAGCCTCCTGTGGAAACCTGAGAATAGTTACAGGGAAGGTCAGTTTCTGAAACCTTACACATCTCACATGTGGTGGATAACCTGGTTGTCATCATAGTGTTCCCTTAGAGTTGTATAAGTTTATTCGCATTGTCAAGGTGAGTTCCACATATGTTCTGCTTGCTAATGAGGAACACTGCCTATTTAATGCTGGAGAACAAATCATCCATATTAAAAAAAAAAACAAAAAAAAAAACAGGTAAATTATTAAATTATGTGATATGCATGAACAGGGATTTTTGACCATCTTTAATCCCAGTCTTCTCTATAGGAATCTTTGAGAACATGTAATTTTATATGATTATGACTATTGAGGCACAGCTCCATACCGTACCTCTATAGAGTCTATGAAGAAAGGGACTTCATACTGTTAGCTCATGCATTCCCTGTGCTTAGCACAGTGCCTGGTATATAATGGATGATAGGGGTGCTGGTTTGTTCTACTGAAATCCATAAATGAAATAAGCACAGTGAGTACCTTTTTTTAAATTAATTAATTAATCTATCTATTTATTTATTTATTTTTGATATGCTGACAGTCGGCGTATCTACTGGGTGCTTTTGTAAGTGAACAATCCAATGTTAACCTCTGTTTCAGATACTGAGGAAATTTAGCCCTGGACCTCAGTATTTGTGCATAATTCATTGATATTCACCCTGTTCCTACTGATGTATTACCCCATATACTTGGTAGTGTGGTTTGTCATTTTTTCAGATACTTGTTTTCTGCCTTATAGAGTTGCCCTTTTTTTGGTTTTGTGTTTTACCTTTAGTTTGCAGGAACCGACTACTGCTGTTAGGAAAATGGGATTTATTTAGAAAGGAGGGAGGCAAGTAAAGTATCTGCCCTAGCCTTCCTCCCTTATAAGGAGAATGGCCGGGTGGGAAGTTGTAAATAGAGTCTCAGCAAATGGTTTTTCAGTTTTTAATATTATTAAGCCTTGAACCCAAACCTGTCAGGTAGATTTCTTCTTTTCAGCTTTCAGGATTTAGGGACAAGAGGGACTCCTGACCTACCCAGGTTGAATTAAGGGGCGAGGGAGTTCTGTTTGTCTTATTACTGTGGTCTCCAGGACACCTTCTTTAGTCCTTTGTATTCTTAGAAACAAAGTCACCTCTTGGCAGGAATAAAGCCGCTCAGATGCCAGCAGGCAGGGTTTGGTTTAAAGTCACCAGCCTTGGAGAGGCAGTGCCCAATTTCCTTTGGCAAAGACACCTGCCCCATCTCAGTTCATTTCAGCCACTTGTGCACAAAGGTAATTTCCTCAAAATAGAAACCTTTGAAGACTATCTGATACATCTGTGAATCATTATGTTTGTCCCAAATTCTAATTTAAAACACTAGAATTTTAAAAGCACTATTTGGGTTCTTCCTTTTTTTCTCAAACCAACTTTCAGAAACAGTAGAACTACATTAGAAGGGTCTAGGCATTTCTTCTGGGAGACTGTGCTTGATATTTGCAGCAAATGCACGGGCGGTGGCACTGACAGATCCAAGTTTTATTCTTAACTCTGAGACTATTCCCGGATGTGTGACCTCAGGCAAGTCTGTTCATCTCTAAGCTTCTATTTCCTCATCTGTAAATGATTTTAATAAAATCTACCTACAGTGTCCTTGTGAGGCAGGGATTACCTTAGGTCACATATATAGAAAGCACATTGAACATAACCCTGAATGGACGCAAGTGCTTTGCCTTCCTCAGGCACAGGTGAGAGGCCCACACCCCAGAAGCCTGGACTGGGTGAGCTGAATAGTCAGCCACACAGCTTCACAACCTGCTCCCAGCTCTGGGCTTGCTGTGTTTAGTTTTTCTTTGCTAGGCATGAGGGATAGCTGAAGCAGGAGTGTTCTTCTGCCCCTGCCCCAGGATCTAGTTAATCTCACAGAATAATAAACCAACAGAATAGTAATCTTAGCAGCTACCGTTTATGGAGCACTACTTATATGCTAGGCCCTCTGCCAGCGCATTATTTCGTTTCATCCTTGGGCTTGTTCTGTATGACAGCTATAGTATATCCCTGTTGTCCATATGAGAAAACTGAGATTGCAGGTTCTTACCTGGCTCCAGAGTTTTCCTGCTTTGCATTCAGCACCTTGTTCCTCAACTATTATGTATCTTCATGGCCCCCACTGAAGTACGGTAATTTGAGCCCTCCGATCATTTTCCTGACCTCTTGACATGTAGGAGTCTAGGCTGTCATTCTTGAATCCCAGGAGTACTGTGCCAGGACGTTTTGATATTGAGAGTAGAAAGACTTAAGTCTCACAGCTTCTTCACTGCTGCCCTGACCCGTGGGCCACTGGGGAGGCAGAAGAGCAGAGAGGGTAGGGCTCAACTGAGAAACTCGGGTACTAATCACAGGTGTCTCTAAGGCTCTGCTTTTGTTCCATTCTTTCTTAGAAATTCACTGCCCACAGGTGGCACAAGTAATGACAACTGGAGCCTCCCAGAGCTGGAGAGAGCTGGGAGTTTGCTGCAAGCAGAGGTTATGAACTAGTGCTGGGTGGGTGGGCGGGCATACAGATGGCCAGTCGTTTGGACAATGAAGGAACAGTGCCTTTACCTTAGCTCCTGTAATAGTGGGTAACTAGAGAAGGAGCAGAGGTGGGAGAACCAGGGTGGGGGGACTCAAATATATGGTGATGGAAAGAAAGCTGATTCTGGGTGGTGAGCACATAATGCAAAGCATAGACAATATAATATAGAATTGTACACCTGGAAACTATGTAAGTGTTACCAACCAATGTTACCCCAATAAATTTAACAATAAGAAAAGAAAGAAGAGAATGAACAGAGTAACCAGACCCTCACTCACCTTTTCATCCCACATTACCTTTACTCCAGGGTCTGTGCACCTCACCTTTGCCTATGTTAATTTTTTTTCTCCTTTTACCCACTGATGAGACTGGAAGCTCCTTATTAGTACTGCCTCATACCTTTCTGGGGCTTTTGTTTGCTTATAATTGAAAAGATGATGTGATGGCATTGGAAAAATTTTCCATAAAGATCAAAGGCACTCCATTCCACCCCATAACCTGACCTTTCTAGCACAGCAGTGGCTTTATGTGACTTTTTTCCCATCCTCTTCCCGCCCAGGCATACTTTCATAGTAGTTTCCAGGTCTCAGCCCTCCCTGAAAGCCACCAGATCGCTAGAACAGAGGCTAAGGCCATGTCCAAGCTTGACAGGTTCCTTTTTTCATTTCACCTGATACCTCTTAGGGATTTTGAAGCCTTGGTAAAAATATCAATCACTCTCCTGTTGGACAGGAGAGGGGCTTAGCCAGGCCCTGGCCACACTCCCCAGTGGACAACACTGTGGACAACTGGTATCGGGGGAAGCGTCAGGCCTCTGGCCCTTTGGCATCGTGGCCTGAGGTTCACAGCATGGGTATCAGGTCACGGATTCAAACCAGCCCTTCCTCAGGATATTTTTAGAAGGCTTTGTGATCAAAAGAGTTTGGGAAACTTTTGTTATGCAAAGTTAAAAAATGCTTCTTTACCACAGTGTTTTTAATATGCTAATATATACTGTGAATCTCAAAGAAGGGCATTTTATAAATCATAGCTAATATTTATTGAGTGTTTACCCTTTGTTGGACAGTTCTGCTAAGCTCCTCATCAGCAGTGTCTCATTTAAACCCTATAACAGCCCTATGAAGTAGATGCTATCACTGTCCCCATCTTAGAGACTGGGAAGGCACCTGCCCAATATCATAGCTAATTCACAGTGGGCACAAAGTTTTGTGCTTGGACAGGCTGAGCCCAGACCCCATCTAACCTGTATATAGTACTCCTGGTAGGCAGCTGTGACCAAGCCTTCTTTTATTTAGGACCTTTCATTTCCTGTGGAATTAGTCATTGAAAGGACTCTAGTTAGTTGTCATTTTAAACTTGAAAGGTAAATAGGGACTGCTAGGTGAATAGGGACCGGGGTTTCTCCTATGGGGGCTCTATTGGGTTCTGAGCTCCCTGAAACCCCTGCAACCCAGAGGTCTTTGTCTGTGTCACATTTGGTTGGTGTTATGGCCTATTTAGCAGGAGAGGCAGGTATGGAAGATCTGGAAGAGAGAGTCTAGGCCATATTGGAATTCACCTAAGGAGCATTAAATATTGCTAATATCTGCCCTCAGTTAGGAGATTCCAAACCTTTGACTCTAACTTTGCCATGACAACAACATATTGACCAGCCCTCATGTCGGACTTTTATATTGGTTAGTAAGGGAACCAGTGAGAAAGAGGCTCAGCATTCTTACTCCTGTTGGAAGAAGTATCTGGGTATGTTGAGTAGCGCATTCTGAGTGGTGATGTTAGCTAACCACACACATAATTCTTATTGGGCTCACACTGTAAATAATGGGCTCCAAAGGGTGTCGCTGTCATTTTCAGTTGAATCAGGTGAAACTGGGTCACAGTTATTTTTTGTTTTGGTAGCTGGGTAACTTAAGCTTTTGTTTACTGTTGTGTCTTCAAAAATTTTGCCTTTTTTAGGCATTTGGGGAAATATGTACCTTTGTCAATAAAAGACAATGACTATGTCTCTATTTTGTGAGTATGAAACTAATATATTATATATCAACTTTAATTTATAAAAAAGACAATGACTGTTTTACCCTAAACAGTAGGCTTTTCTTAACATCTTCATCTTTCCAAAGGCACAGACCCTTGGCTATTCAAGGTGTAATTACAGGATTTCAAGACTACTGCTTTTCATCCAGTTCAAGATGGATGTGTTCCAGGTTGATCAAAGGGTTTGTAATGGGAATGTTTCTGTTGGTTTCTTACAGTACAACAAACACCTCTTCGTGCACATTGGGCATGCCAACCATTCTTACAGTGACCCGTTGCTTGAATCAGTGGACATTCGTCAGATTTATGACAAATTTCCTGAAAAGAAAGGTGGCTTAAAGGAACTATTTGGAAAGGGTCCTCAAAATGCCTTCTTCCTCGTAAAATTCTGGGTGAGTAAGACATTGCTGTGATTTCAGTGGTTTTTATCTGAATGGACACATCTTGTATGTGAGTATGAAGCAGCTCAACTGGCCGTGGATTCACGCTGACTACGCCTTCATGTGCACCTGCAGGATCACTGTGGGGTCACAGAATTGCACCTGGGGGGGGGGGCTGTCCACATGCTGGCCTTGTGGTACATTCATGTGATGCAACTAGGCAGCATTTGGTGCTCTTCTAAAGAGCAAGAGATGGGCAGCCACTTTGGGCTTCAGGGCTCACTTGTAATGAGAAGGCTTCAGAGATGGCTGGAATCATGATGGAAAACATGGTGTACTAGACCCTATTTCTGTTTCTTCAAAGCAACCTATAAGTTCCACTGGAGCATAGGACTTGAGGCAAAGATCAGGCTGGGATGAAGGTTAGTTACATGCGTCAAGGTTTTATGAGTGTCTAAGCATACAAAATGGCTTTGCCCAGTATGTGCCTCATGTGTACTTTAAAACAGTAAGTGCAGATTCCGCCAGCTGCTGGGGCTTGCTCATGTCCCACAGCCTCTGACAGGGGTTTGCTCTTTCTTCTCCACTGGTCAATCTCAGGCCAGGGGACTCCTGATGGGTCAGAGACTGTATTATATGTGTATATGTGGGGGTGGGGGGGGGCAGAGGGACAACAGGAGACCAGATGACCTACTAGTATTGAGTATTTATAATTCCTCAGTCTTTAGAAGAATAAAAAGGAAATCACCTCATGTGTTCATACTCCTTAGCATGACATTAAAGGCCCTAAGTGAGCTGGTTCCAGGGTGTTTTCCTTGCTATCCATCATGTACCCAGCTTTTGTATGTGCTGGATATACTTCTCCCCCCTTCTCCTTTTCTCCCATTGGGCCTGCTCTTTCTTGCCTTGTGATGGTGGCTTCTTTATTATAGCACCTTCCTCACTTAAGTAGACCATTGATTTTCCTTTTACTCCCATTGCATTTTGTAGTTAATCAGTTCCCATGCTGTGTCTTAATTATTTGGATATGTGCCCCATCCCTCCTGGACGCTGGCTGCCTCCAGGGCCCTTGTTCGGAATAGTGGCTACCGTTTATGGAATACCTGCTGTGAGCTGGTAGCTGCGCTAATGCTTTCCGTGCATTTCATCCAGTCCTCACAGTGTTAAGTGGAATTTGCCTCGTATCCAGCTAAGAAAACAGAAACGCAGAGATCACAAAGGACAAGCTACTTGTAGGGTAGGGATCTGGGCTTGAAATCGGATGAAGTTTGATTGTAGTTCCTCTGTTCTGTTTCCTGGCTGCTTCATGTCCTTTGGACCCTTGCCACAGAGTTCATCATTGGAGGACTCTCCATATCTCCAGTACTAAGCAAGTGCCTTACACAAAAAAGCCCAATAAATGGGGGAAACAAATGGATGAATTAAAGAAAAATTCATGTTTTAAATTCCTTGGAGGAGGGAAGGTAACATATTAAATTTAGTTTGTTTAGTTTCTACTAGATTTCATTTTTTATGCTTCTGTATTGAATTTGAATTGTGGAAATAGCCTCTATTTATCTTAATGTTCTTGGGATGGGTTAATACATGTAGATAACCAGAAAAAGCAATAAGTCATTTCCCCTTTCTAAATTAGTGGCTGCCACCTAGTGATTCAAATAGTGGTTGAGGGTCAATTATATGGTAACATAGCAGTTTTCAAAGTGGCTTGCTTACACCTACCTACAGAGTTCCTCAGTGTTTTTTCAGTGGGTCAAAAAGGTCAAAACTATTTCTGTTATGACATTAAGACATTATGTACCTTTTGTACTCTGCTGATACGCACACTGGTGGTTCAGAAGCAATAGGGTAAAACTACTGAAGCCTAGCTCACTCAGGCTGGTATGCATATATAGTTTTCTAAAAAATAACATAAAAAAGAACCCAGACACACAAAGAATGCCCTTTATGAATTTTACTACATCTTGTATCTACAGTACACATTGAAAATGAATGTAGTAAGTTTGCCTGCCGTTACCAAGGAAAATTACTAACAGTATTTGTTGCCAAAGGTAAAATTGGAGCTTTTAAGTAAAAGAAGAATTTTGGAAAACTTTCATTCATCTTGGTGAATTTGACAGCTTCCTAATACATAAAAGATTTTTCTGATGAGATCCACAGTCATATTAACAAGTGTGATTTTTCAATATCGTGCAAGATTAGCCAGTGGATTTTGATGTAACAGAGTCTGACAAGTTCATTGATAGAGGGTTTTAGAGCCAGACTGCACTTAATCTTTAAGCAGCTATCACTTATCAAGTTTGGTGTAGTATCAAAGAACAATGACCACAATTATCAGAAGAGTCTGTTAAAATACTCTTTACTTTTCCACTTACATATTTAGGTGAGGCTAGATTTTCTTCATGTGCTTTAAGCAGTGTGTCATGACAAGTAGAATGTAGCAGCAGGTATTTTTCATTAATCCACACATTAAATTTTTTTTTAAGATTTATTTTATTGTTTTTGAGAGAGACAGAGAGAAGGGGGAGGGCTCAGAGCAGTCTCCATAGCTGTATGTCATCAGTTTTCTTTTTCCGACATGGTTTTGTTCCACATAGTGAGCAGGGGCCGCACAGGGCAGGAACCAGGCCAATGGCCTCCTGCATGGGAGGCTCACCCCTCGAGCCAGGAGCCAAACCCAGGAGTGAGAACTGAACGGGGGTACCTTGCACATGGGAAGCACAACCCAGTTCAGCATAGGAGTCCGCACGGGCTGGGGCCAGAATTCTGTCCTCAGTCCCTGGGGCTGCAAAGCAAGCACTTAACCCGCTGAGCCATCTCAGCTTCCCCTAATCCACACATTAAATTCACACAAAATATTAACAGCACTACCTTTCTCTAGTTTATTTTTGTTCTTGGAAATGTAGATATGTCTAATTAAAAAAAAAAAAAGATATGTGTTAGCATATAATGAACTTAGTATTTTCAAATTAGGTAATTAATATTTAAAACATTTTTACCGGTAGTTTGAATTTCCAATACCTAAAATATATTAATAGATCACAGCCTGTAGAAGCAAAAGCTCTTTGAGCTCCTCAATAAATTTTAAGCATGGAAACAGATTCTGAGATCACCAAGTTTGAGAACCTCTATTGTGAAAGATATAAAAAGAGGTTGTTCTACCCAAGTTAATTAAAATTAATCAGAAATTATAGGCTGGGATGAAAAGAAATTATTTTCAGTACTTTTTTTTTTTTTTAAGATTTATTTTATTGTCTGAGAGAGAGAAGGGGGAGGGCACAGAGCAGTCCCCACAACCACACATCATTAGTTTCAACATAGTTTCATTCTACACAGGTGGATACGGGGCCATGTAGGGTGGGAACCAAACTGGGGGCCTCCAGCATGGGAAGCACACTCCAGTTCTGCGGGCCAGGGCTGGGATTTGGTCCCCAGACCCTGCAGTTGCAAGGCAAATGCTCAACCCTCTGAGCCATCCTGGCCTCCCCTCAGTACTTCCAAATTAAACAGTATTGCATTTTAATGATGATAAGATTTTTTATAATTAGCATGTTATTTGGATATAAAGTGGAATGGAAAGTGCTAGAAAGTTGTTTTTGCTTCCAAAATGTCCCATTTTCCTTGGGATGATTTTAATAAATGCTTTCAGTAATAAAGCTCTTTGGTCATGAATCCCCAAATAATGAGGTCTAGATTGCAGATATTTGTGTGGTGCTTAGTATGAGATGTTCAAATTTAGAAATAATTACGCTGAAATTAAATATTAGTTTATTGAATTAATATTTGTAGAACTAGAATTGAGTGCTCCTATGAATATAATAGAAGATATCACTCCTTAGTATAGTTGTTAGTAGTACTTAATCTTTATAAGGAAATTTAGTTGTAACTATGTTAAAATACACGAAGAAAGGCAATTTGAATTAGTATTGGCTTCCTCTAATGACTCAGTGAAAATGAATTACACTTAGACTATGTATCATTGGTTATCAGTAAATGTTTTTACTTGGTATTTCTTAAATAGGTTTAATACTCCTTTTGTGTTACAATTTGTGTTATAATTTGCCTAGCAGATTTCTTTATTTTTGTGTGAATTCAGTATATTTCAACAGAGATCACTACCCAACGACTCTTTTCTTCTCCCTTTTCCCTCTTTCTCAAAATGCTTGAGATCTATGTTGTAAAAATAAGGTTGCTTCTCCCCACCCCCCTTAATATTTTAAAGATATATTTTATTATTTTTAAGAGAGAGAGAGAGAAGGGGGAGGGCCCAGAGCAATCTCCACAGTTGTACATCATTAGTTGTGACATGGTTTCATTCTGCACAGGTGGGATATGGTGCCTCACAGGGCAGAAACCGACTGGGGGTCTCCACTTGGGAGGTGAGAACCTTTGCCACCATCCTGACAGTTACCAGTTGTGGCTCAGTCCAGCATATGGGTTTACACAGGCCAAGACCAGGATTTGATTCCCTGACCTCACATTTTTAAGCAGGCATTCAACTGCTGAACTATCTCGACATCTCCAGGCTGATTCTTAATTTGTTCATGTGATTGTTCCTAAAATTCTGTTTTCACAATGTGCCATGTTTGGCCTGGGCTTAGTTGTGCTAGACTAGGTCGGGAGTTTGTTGTGGAAGGAATACTGAGTGCCTTCTGAAGGACCTGCACTTAACCCCAAGCTGTGGACACTGCAGCTCTTTGCCAGTGACATATTGAGGTGAAGGGGATGGTGGTAAGTCATGTCGCAGTCACTCCACTGGTTTCAGGGTGGAAGACCCTAACTGGTTCCCCTAACTCAGGCCCCAAAACATAAATGAATAGCAGAGCCAAGGATGCTGGCATGGAAGCCCCTCAACCCTGTGAGCCTTATAATATCTTATGCCTTAATGGTATGAGACACCTGGAGGCCCCTACAAATGGCCGTGTCTGGTGAAATCTGGTTTTTTAAGAGCCTTATTGAGGTATAATTTATATACTATAAAATCTACACATCATAAAATTGAGTGGTTTTTAGAAAAATTTACAGACTTGTGTAACCATCACTACAATCAAATTTTAGATTATCTATCATTCCAAAAAGATTCCCTGTGCCTGTCTGCAGTCGATTCCTGTTCCCATTCCCAGCGCCACACAACTACTAATCTTCTACTTCCTTCCTGTACGGATTTGCCTTTTCTGGACATTTTATGTAAATGTAATTGTTTAGTGAGTAGCTGTTTGCATCTGGCTTCTTTCATTTACCATGTTTTTGAGGTAATTCTGTGTTGTATGTAGCATGAGTCAGTGGTTGGCTCTTTTCTATTGCTGAATACTGTCCCATTGAATGGATATATTACGTTTTCCTTTTCTGTTCACTAGTTGTTAGACTTGTGAATTATTTCTACTTTAGGTTTTTATGAATAATGCTCACTGAAATCTTGTGTGGACATATGGTTTAGTTTTTCTTGGATGGCTAGCTAAGAGTGGAATTGCTGGGGCATATGGTAACTCTATGTTTAACTTTTTAAGAAACTGCCATACTATTTTCTAAGGTGGTTGTACCACTTTACATTCCTACCAGGCGATGTTAGGGGTCATCACTTCCTTCACCATTATGTCTACAAGTATTAGGATAGGGAGAGATGGCAGTGAACATTGTAGAAAAGGGGTCCAGTGAGTGAAAGCACCAAGGTAAGGTACATGAGAGGTGCATTCTTGTGAGTTCATGTGCATTAAAGTGCTTTGTAGATGAGTCTTCACTTGTATGGGAAACATAGGTGGGTAGAAAAATTAGGAAAGACAGGAATCAGGCTTCTGCTGTATGTGCAGTGGGGAGCCATCAGTGGTTTTAAAATTTATTGAGCCAAAAAACTAACAGAATTCTTTTCACTGAATGTTACAGTGACTTTCTCTGCATTTTGCCTTTTCTATTTTTATTAACTTTTCCTTCACATAACAGTTTCCTATGTATTTCCTTTCTCTTCTGTCTTGCCTACTTGTTATTCACTTCTGTGTATTTTAATTTTACACCATATTTAATTACAAAGAGAAGAAAAGTGATTTACAGGGATAGGAGGGCAGGAGCTCCCCTTTTTCAGCAGTGTGTGAATATGACCATTAATGAGCTCCTTCTTTGAGCCAGGCACTGGGTCAGGCTTAAGCACATGCTAGATATTTACTCCCTGTGTGGTACATGTGATTGTTCTCATTTTACATATATAGAAACTGAGACATGGAGAGGCAGTGACTCCTGCAAAGTAACACAGCTAGTAAATGCCTCATCTGCTGGATTCCGGAATCCGTGCTCTTTCCACTGAGTGTGCATGGCCTCTTCAGGGAGCACAGCTCTGTTGCTAGAAACTCCTAACGTAATTTCAGCTGCTTGGAAGCCAGTGATGATCACTGAAGCAGCATGGCTTTTTTGTGAAGTCCTGTTATTAGAGGCTGCCCTAGTGTACATTTACGTGGGAGCTTCTGTTACCAGGAAGTTCAGGTTGCAGCCTAAGTCTTCTAGAGAGAGCAGTACCTTCCCTGTTAGCTGCCATCATGTGGAAGAGCAGCATAGTTCTTACATTACGATTACAAAGGCAATATCATAATATTCTAGACAGTCTTAGAGAAAAATAATTTTTAATGAATTTCTGAATGCACCACAAATATAACCTAATGTAATGCATGTTTATGTCGTTTGAATTGAAGAATGCATTAAATTTGGTACCTGCTTCTTCATCAAACACCCTTCCATGTGACCATGTCTTTATATCCCTCACCATTTTAATAACTGTGTGAAACCTTATTTACTGGAAATATCATAATTGAACCATTCTTGTTTTATTAGATATTGAGAATATGGCTTTTAATGTAAATGTATGGTTGTGTATGTGTGTAAATAACCAAGTTACTTTCTAAATTCAGCAAGCAGTAAGTGAGTATCCCAGGTATCTTCTTCATCAGCCTTGTGCCGCATAATTAAAAAACAAAACAAAGGAAACGTTCTGTTGTCATTTTGTTTTTTGAATTCCTCTGTATCTGCAATTATTTTTTCTTCCTATTCAAAGTCTTTGTTCTTTCTTCATTCTTTATAGAAACAACTATTAATAAGGTTAAACTTATTGTATTCCCTCCCTTCTAAGACATACTTATTCCCATTTCAATGACTCTAGAAGTGGGATGCTTCTTACATTTGACATCATAAGTGCCTTGTCCTCCCTCCACAGAGGAGTAAGCCGTGATGTAGTTTTCTTGCCTGCCTTTTGTGACCCTTGCCAGTGTAGAGGACATTTCACCATCTCCTTGTCACCTTAGCTGACTTATTTGTGCTAGTAGTACTATGTACTGCCAGTGCAAAATTATGCTTATATTTGAGTCCCTAATTTAAATATCTCAGGAAAATTACAGTTTGATGTGGCATTCATATTGTTATCATTGAGGACAAGTGTGGAAGCAGATTTGTGATAACTGAGGCCAACATTTTGTGCTGGCAGAAAATCATGCTGTTTTCCTTCTTAAAAAACAAGGATCAGGTGTTGTGTAGGCCCTAAGAACGGAAGATGTCCACCCACGAGTGGACAGAGCTGAGCTTCATTTCCGCATCGAGATTCATGCAGATGGGTTGCCAGTGAAATGGCAGGCGCTGCAGCTAATTTAAGATAAAAATGCCAACTGTCTTGGAATTGATCATAGAATTACCAAAACTAAAAGAGGTGGGTGGGATTCAGGCATGCTTCCTGAAAGACAAAAACCCAACTACTTCTGCTGACTTTCAAAAGAAGTTTCTTTCTAGCCACATGTAGTTTACTTAAGGAAATAAACAAAATTATGGATTTAACCAAATAAGAAATTCAGTGAAACTGTTATTTTTGGAGGGGACTTAAAATTCTACTCTGGCTCAACAGTGCTCAAAGGTGTCAAGCTTTGGGGCACGGATTTAAAGAGAGCCTCACGTTACTATTAATTACATCTTACTTATAAACCTTATAGCTAAAAACTATTCAGAAGACTCATTAGTGGGATGCAGGCTTAGTCTCAAATTTTATTGGAATAATAGAGAAGAAAATAGTATGAAAATGTATGGATGTTTTTATATACATTTTAATACAGTGCTTCTTTTTTCTTTGCAATCATTATTAAAGTAGTTATGTCTTTAGAAACCAGGATATATCATGTTACCCTATGGTTATTTGTGTTTTGCTTTATTAAATTCTTGGAATTATGATCATTCAGTGTAAACAAGCAGCAATATATTTATAGTCATTCAACTTACTTTCTTAACCTATTTTTTCTAAGGGAAGAAAAAGAAAGGGTAGTTTTACTAATCAAAGCAGATGTGAGAAGATTTTATAAAGCAGAGAAGAGGAAAGTGAGTTATCTGGAGAGAGGGAGGCTTTGAAGATGCTTTTTATCTTGGTAGGAATGAACTCACATTTGTCGGATAGGCACTATTAAAAAAAAAAGGTGGGAGGTTTTATTTAAAGGAGAAAATGGATGCACATGTAAACTGGCTGAATGGACCCCCTCTGGAGTTTGAGACTGGTTCTAATTGGATTCTCTGTGATTTAGGTTGAATTGTAGACTTGAGTCTATCATTTGGAACCAAATGCTCCTGTAGCTATTTATAAAAAAGGAAGTTAGCAAAATGGAATAATTTTCTCCCTGCACGTTTCAAACTGCTATCAATAAAGAAAGGACCTTTAAGTTCAAGTTTTCCATTTCTCTCTACTTCTGTCTCATCTCAAAATTGTATTAAGTACTAAAATTATGTGAACAGTTTTAAGTGATGGAATGACCAATGTGAGTGGAAAGAAGATTCGCAAGAAATAACACCATATTCATAAGTACTTACGGGCTAATACATAATAAATTTCCTTCAGGTAGCCTGGGGTTATATGGTTATCCTCACCAAGGGTCTGTTCTTTGAAAAATCATCTCTTGATAGGCAGGTTCTGATATCTCATATAGAGGGCTAGGGGAGTCAATAAACTTGTGCATATACCCATTTTGGTTTGATTTATAAGAAAAATATCTGCAGCTTTTTAGCACTTTTCCACATGGACTGCTGTCTATTATTGCTTTCTTCTTGCTGTCCAACCTGTTGTCCTAAACTTCTTCGTAGGCCACCCCCAGGGAGCAGGGCTCCTATCTTTCGCAGTTTATTCCGCAGAACAGTGTGATAGCAGATTTTTAGCAGTTTTTTCCCCCTGAAAAGTTGTGTTATTCCATTCAGTACACCTAGAGAAAATGCTATCTGTTGGGTGCTGTCACTGCCCCTTATTCGGCTCTGCTGTCATTGGCAGATGTAGTAGGCATCTGACAGCTTGTTGGGTAATCTTTCTCAAGGAGTTTAGTGAAGGGAGGGGAGGAGACTGTAAGAGATTCACACAAAAGCTGTTCTAGTCTATGCCTGGAGTTCTTAGGTAACTCTGGAGAGAGTTAATAATCACTTGTATTAGTAATAAATACATCACTAATGAGTCAGTAATTCAGCAAATATTCACTGAACTTGACTTTGCTTCTAGAGAATTGGGGATAGAGACATGAATAAGAGGAAGACATACCGGCAGATAAATGACAGTACCATGGGGCAAGAGATGTAGTTGAAATGTGGCCACATGGAGGTAGAATGAGGACCCCTTTTTGCCTGAGAACATCCCAGAAGACATGGCATTTGAGCTGAAGCTTGAAGGAGTTTGGTTAATGTAAGGGGAGTGGGAGGAGTTTTCAGGGGAAGTGCATGTTTGTACACAGACAGTGCTAATGGGAGGTGGCAGAGGTCTGGTGGCCACTGGACCTTACAGAACCTGGAGAATGGTGAGAGTTGGGGGTGGAGCTATTGATCCCTGTGGCAGTCACTTTACTTAAAAGGACCCTTTCTGAATCCCCTGAAAATACAAGGCAGAACAGGATAGCCTGGAAAATGGGTATAGAATGCTGAGCCACTGTCCCACTAAGAGCTGCTGCAAACCAGAAATCCAGGGGAAAGCAGATACATGGTACATCTGCACTTCCCTGCATTAGCTCTGTTGATGGAGGCGTGATTAGCTTCTCTCTGTAACCTACCTCAAGAAAACTCTGAGGAGATACTGAACGGCTCAGTGGGTTAAATGCTTGCCTTGCAGCCCCTGGGATTGAGTCCTGGCCCTGGCCCTTGTGAACCCATATGCTGAACTGGGGAATGCTTTCACATACAGGAGGCCCCTGGTTTGGTTCCCACCCTGAGCAGCTCCTTGTCCACCTGTGTGGAATGAAACTGTATCTAAACTGATGATGTGTGGCTGCGGCGACTGCTCTGACCCCTCCCCTTCTGATTTGTTGTTTTTTTCTTTTTTTCTCTCTCTCTCTGTCAAACAATAAAATAAATCTTTTTTTTTTTTTTATGAAGAAGAAAAGCCTGAGAAGGAAATTCAAGTTGAAGTCACACACACAGAGTTGACTACTTATTTCCAGACCCAATTTTTTAAGGAATTTGTGGATTATCTGGACATAATCATAAACCCCTCAGTGGTATCTTGGTCAGTTGTCTTAAAATTGATGCTTAGTGAGGTGAGAAATCCCTTCTCCCTATGCAGGTGGAGATTCAAGGTACATTCTACCTACCTATCCCCATTTTAATTGACTTTTTACATTACAAAAGCAATACAATAGAGTCTCAGTTATCCAGCACCCATGGGGATTGCTAGATGCTGGATAAATGTAAGTACCGGTAGACTGTGTTAACCGGAACCCAAGCAACCGGCACTCTCAAGCAACTGGCAAAAAAAAAAAAGAAAAGGATACTTGAGCATGCCGGTTGCTTGAGTTCTGGTTGTCAGCGAGTCTACTGTGTAAGTTTATTGTAAATAGCCCCAGCAGTTCAAAAGACTATAGAAGAAAAAGTGAGATTCCCCCACCCCCAGCCATGTCCCCTTCTGGACTCTGTATGCATCTACAAACATTGTACATACACCATTGGTTTTTGGGTTTTTTTACATCGATATCATTCACCAATCTAACTTTTTAACACTTAAAGTATCTTGACCATAAGATACCTTTCAGCAATGAAAATTTGAGGGTAAGTTCCAATTTTTATTTCAGTAAAGGTGACTTGTTAGTAGCATTATCAATAGCAAATAAAAATACAGGCTAAAAATACCCAGTTAAATTTAAATTTTATATAAACAAGTGTATGTTTTTTTAGTGTGTATATGTTTCATGCAACCTTTGGGATATAATGATACTAAAAAAAATATGTTCATCTAAAAGTCAAATTTAACTGGATGGCTTGTATTTTATTTGGCAACTCTACACTTGTTAGTTGATTGATTTTGCTTAAGATTTTTCTTGCACAAGAACTCCAGACCAGAAGAAAGTCCTATTTCCTGGTTTGGAGAAGGGTGGTCATGGGCCCACCAGTGTTTGCACACTTGGTGGTGAATGTGGTGTGTGAGGGGCCAGCTCAGTGGGGGCCCAGTACTGGTTAACTGCCTCCATTGCAAAGAACCAGCCTCTGCAGCTGCTTGGTGCTTAAGTCTGAGACCTTAGCTCTTTCGTCCCTGCTACTGTTTGAAGCCACCAGTGGCAGTTACCTGAGTTTGTGTGGGTGATATTAATTGAATTTTTTCTTAATGAATTCTGCTGTTTGTAGGAATTTGCAATGCAAACATCAGGTCTTTCAAGCAGTGCATATTGTAATTAAAGCAAGCTTTTTAAGATTCTTTGAAGTACTAAATGTTTATGAAATTCAAATAGGGGTGTCAATCTACACAATAAAGGGGCTCTTGGTGGGGTTTTTTAAAATGTTCTATTTTGTAGATGTAAATATATGCCATAATTAGTGGGAAGTAACTTGTAGAGTGGAGGCTGAGTTTATTCCTATTATTTTTATTAAAAACAGCTGTGGCAGGGGCTCTACAGCTGGTCTCTTTGTGCTGGGCAGGGTTAACAATGGCCCAAAGTGAACACACTCAAAGGCCTTCCAATGGGCAGCTTCATCGCTCTCCCACATGCTGGTTGCCTTACTGGGGAATTGTCCCATAGTCACCCAGTGTCTCCCACCCCATGCTTCTGTTTGCTAATGCATCCTGGCTTTAGAGGTCTTGGCTAGGAGCAGGTGCATGCAGATGCATCGGGCAGGAAGGTTTGGGGAGTAGCCAGCTTCCAGGAAAGGTACCGCCTACCAGCACAGCCCCTTGGGGCACTTCTTCCTAATGCTCACTGCTCACAGCCGGGTGCAAAGCAGCCAGCAGGCCCACTAGGTGCCCTGCCTGGCCAAGCCTCACCATGTGGCAGGCTTGGATGGCTGCCCACAGCAGAGCCAGCTCCCAGTGCTGCCTGCCAAGGAGCCAGATGCTGCCATTGGAAAAAATTGCTTCACAATTTGAAATCTTGGTCCTTTGATCATTGTTCAGGGAGGATGAAGAGGAGAGGTTCAAAGTGGTGGTTTGAAAATGCCAGCATCTCCTTGCATCCATCAGTGCCTATTATATTCTCTTGTCAGGGACTGTCCTCTTGATGTTTTTATTTCTGCAACTAAGTAATTCCCACCCAGCCCTTCCAAGCCTTCAGGGTAAAAGGGAGAGATGGGTGGGACAGGGGTGCCCACAGACTGCCCCTTTCCAGACCAGTACTCCCACACTCCCCACCTTTGGGGTTATCTGCTTCCTCTATGTTCCAGCAGGCTTTTTCCCTCTGAAGCCAGTGACAAAGTAATTGTCCTCAGCCAAATACCACCTCTGTGTGAAGCTACACAATTTCATTCTTCACTTAGCAAACTTCATGCTCACTTCCCAAGTACTTCAGCCAGATTGCCAGGGGCTTGAGGTTTTACAGAGAGATCCTGCAGCCCAGACCTCCCTCAGAGTTCTGGATCCAACATAACGGGAGCCTAGTTTCTCTTCCCCCATAAAATGGGAAGGATTATTCTTTGAAGATGTCATTTAAAATTACATTTTTAATTCTTCTTTTTTTTAATTTCAAAAACAGGAAATCAAGCAGTAGAACACATCTGTGAATAGACTTACTGAATAAGAGGTAATAGAGGATAAACCAGTCCAAAGTGTTGTCGAGTGACTTGAATGTTTTATTTAGCTACAACTGTAAAGTAATGAGTATCAAAGAAGGATGATTTCGGGAAGAATTTGGGAAAACTTAGTGTTTCTTTTTCTTGTTTTCTTGCTGTCTGATGCAGGCAGCTTTCTCTGCTGTCCTTGTTGCCTGCTTCTTCGTCAACTTTATATTGTTCCCCAGGACCTGCCCACAAATACACCCTGGATCTTTTAATTCATTCAAGACATTTATTAATGAATTTCCAGAAAGAATTCTAGAACATCTCTAATCCTATCTTTGTGAGAAAGATGGTAATTTGGTACCTGTTTGAACAGTTACCGTATTTTCCGGCGTATAGGACGACTCCCTAATTTTACAGTTAAAACATAGGTTTAGGCCTATATTCACTGTATAAGACTACAGCCTCGGAAGTGGGGGGTAGTCTTATACAGTGAATATAGGCCTAAACCTATGTTTTAACTGTAAAATTAGGGGGTCGTCTTATACGCCTGAAAATACGGTATACTGAAAACATAAGACTTGTCATAAACCCACAAATCAGAAAAAGTTCTGATTTTCTGTTTGGAGAAAACCATTGTTGCATGTGTATTGCACACCTGAAAAGTGTTCATTGGGGCTCAGACTGGCTCTGTGGGGATAGTTTTCATTTTGTTTAATGATTAGGAACCACCATTTACATTGGGTCACACCTCTGTAGATGTGGTTGAGGTTCTGTCTTTATCTCTGTCCGGATTTTTATTTTAAATAAAGAATGGTTATCAGTATTATTAAGGTTGCCATTTGTGTCTCATGATACTATGCACAGGTGAGTTTCATATGCATGATTTTCACCTTTTACCATGGTGGCTGTGGAAAACAGGTCTTCTCTGTGGTTCTAGATGAGGACAGTGAGACTCAAAGAAGTGACTACAGTCCTTACTATAGTCAGAAGACTGAGATGAGATAACAGCAGATGAAGAGCCAGAATCTGGACTACATGGAAGGGAGGTCTGAAATCAGGATGGAGTTTAATAACTTGAGTCCTTGGGAGCAAATAGCACCTGGACAACCTTGTCAGGGAGAAGGGGGAGAGGAAAGGTGAGATTTAAGGGAAATGAATGAGCATTGCAGATTGTCTTACAAATAGATGTATTCTTAGATCTGCATGACTCCAGAAGGCAGAGTTGTAGGTGAAAGTTATAGGGAAGCCAATTGCAACTTAATGGGTATGGTAAGCAGGATTATGCCCAAATTATTATCTATGGTATTTGTGAACATGTTACATTATGTGAAAAAGGAGATTAAGGTCACTGATGAGCAGGTGGAGAGAATATCTTGATCTGAATAGTGGAAGAGGAGGTAGAAGAGATCTAGAGAGATGACAGCTAGCAGTGTAAGGACTTAGCCTGGTGTTTCTGCCTTTGAAAATGGGGAAAGGAGCTAAGAGAAAAGGGATGTGAGAGACCTCTAGAAGCTGAGAGGCAAGAACAGAGATCCTTCTCCAAAGCATTCAGAAAGAAACACAGTTCTGCTAATGCCTTGATTTTAGCCTCATGAGACCCATGTTGGGTGTCTGACCTACAGATGTATAAGATTATAAATTTGTGGTGTTTTAAGCCACTAATTTCATGGTAATAAGCAGCAATAGGAAACTAATGCAACAGGGAAAAGAATGACCTAACAATTAAGTTTGTCTAGCACATAGTAAATTTTTTCTTAAATTATGATTTTTCTGTATCTGAAGGTATAACTGTAAGATAGAGCAGGTCAGGACTCTATAGAAAGGATTTCTGTATTGAGTAGTAAAATTTTAGGATAAAGAGTTGGCCTCTGAACTCTGTACATATGTAGTAGTAGTCTCTGTTCTA
Source organism: Craseonycteris thonglongyai (assembly GCA_004027555.1). Taxonomy (NCBI): domain Eukaryota; kingdom Metazoa; phylum Chordata; class Mammalia; order Chiroptera; family Craseonycteridae; genus Craseonycteris; species Craseonycteris thonglongyai. The sequence goes on from PVKE010001336.1 coordinate 98,740, forward strand.
GGACGGAATGGGCAAAGATTTCTTAGATAGGCCTGTTTGCCTTGACTTGCCCTCCCCACCCAGCCATATTTGCAAGTGTTGTTGTGTTTTTCTTTTTCTTTTTAATATTTCTAAACCTGACTCATGACCAACTGCATATTTTAAGCTGACTCATCCCCAAAGAATAAGATACGGTTTGAATTTGAAAATTGTTGGGAAGATAAGTGTGCTGCTTTTAGCTATTTCTTGGATTTTTATATTTATTTTTTTAGAGAATACCCTGTGGTCAGAGAAAAACTGATTAGGAGATATAGTTTGCATCTCTGATACCAGCACATATTTTTTCTCATGTTCTTGCCTTCAGAACTGTATGACATAGGTTTGCCCTGAGTTTTCAGTAGGGTTGGGTAATGAACACAGTATGACTTACAGGCTAATTATAGTTTGTCTCCTTTGTTGTTGATTTAATGCTAGGGTTCTTTCTTCAAGATTACCTTTGCTTCATGGGAGTTCAGTGACTACTCTTCTTTCTGGAATAATTGTATCGTCATCAGCAGACATAACTATCTTTCACATCAGTACCTTCTAGAAAATTCCTGAAGAGCAGCTATGATATGGTTGGATGGCTACATGATTATTTTCCAGGTTCCAGAATAACTGCACAGTAGTTATAAGAGCAAATTGGTTATTTAATGTTGGTTGAGAAGCCTTTTAAAATCTAACTTAAAAGTTTTACACTAACAATTATAAATCAAAATTTTCTCAAACTGTTAAAAAGAAAAAAGGAAAGATAACTCTGAAACTGTCTGCCCCTCTTACCTCAATGAAAGCTAGAATGCACATACACCTAATGACCCAGCAATTCCACTTCTAGGAACACCCAACAGATATGTATTCATGTGTTTCAAGTTCCAAGTAGCATTCTTCATAATAGGTCCAACCTGGAAACACTGCAAATGCCCATCAGTAGTAGAATCAGTGGATCATGGTGCTTTTCATTCAATGGAATACTCTACAGTAATAAGGATGAATGAGCTACACACAGCAGCATTGGGTGAATCTTACGATACGATGCTGAGTGACCGAAACAAAAAGGTCAACACTGTGTGATTACACTTATTTAAAGTTTAGAAAATTAGACAGAACTAATGTGTAATGTTTTAGGATCAAGATTACCCTTGTGAGGGATGTGGGGGTGACTGTACTAGAAGGAGCATGGCTGGGAGGGCTTTTGTTATGTTTCTTCATGTAAGTGACGCTTACCTGGGTGTGTTCACTTTATGAAAATTAAGCAGTAAACTTGTGATTTTGGTACTTCTCTGAATACATATTATACTTTAAAAAGAAGTTAACCAGTATAACTTTAAAACTCATAATTTGTTGAGATAGTTTCTGAGGGCAGGATTTCATAAGGTGTATTCTTTAATAGTTTCATTTTCAATACTTTCTATCCCTATAAGTACAGGTCATCCATTTCGAATCAAAACTAATTGACATTCTTTGGGGAGTTCTAAGGGACAATGGTGAACCAAAGGTGATGTGGTAGGAGTGGTCTGCCTCAGGTCCAGGCAGTGAGGAGGGTCATTGTACAGAATTTTAGATGACAAAATCATCTAAAAATTGTTTTCATCTTTATTGTCACCATGTGTCCTCAGCTGTGAACAGTACCATTGATTAAAAAAAACAGACAAACAAACAATTCTTTGTTGGCCTCAGTCCTAAACAATTGGTGAAATTAGTGTTGAGTTTTTATTTCATCTGTACATGCATACAGATAACATGCTTCAAATGAGCACACCTAAGTTACATATGCATTGCATTACTAATCCTTTAATAACACATGTGGACTCAGCCTTGAATTCATTTCTAGAGTAAGTGCTTCACAGTTTGAAATCATTTGAGCTGTAGTCGCCATGGAGCTGCTGCTTCTCTTGGTAAAACAGTAGAGTCAGAAATGAGCAATGATGGCACAGTAATTTTGAAGATGAAAAAACAGCTTGAGTTACTTCAATTCTGTCATTCCCTCTTACTTCTTTTGGAGTTTTTGTATTTAAAGTTTTGTGTTTAAACACAGTGAAACTAAGTGCTCATTATTACTGAAAATAATTTTGTCCAGTAAGGAAGGGGGTAGGTCTTAACAATGATCCATTCTAGTTGTCAAAAATCTAGTAGGTGTGCCACTCCAATGAGACAGCTCTTTTCACCAGCATTACTTAAGCACAGAAACTCAGAGAGATGAAAACATGAAAGTTGTGAAAATTATCAGCAGTTTTGTTAACATCAAATGTTAATGCCATTCTGAACTTGGTTAACATTTTAAAATTGTGTATATTGACAGATTGTTTTGTATATTTATTTCTGTTTGCTTCATCAAGCTTGTCCAACCTGCAGCCCAACAGAAATTTGTAAACTTTCTTGAAGCATTATGAGACTTTTTGCGATTTTTTCCCCCCAGCTCATCAACTATCATTAGTGTTAATGTGTTTTATGTGTGGCTCAAGACAATTTATATTCCAATGTGGCCCAGGGAAGTCAAAAGGTTGGGCACCCCTGCTTTAGATTGTAAGTGTTCAGGTTTGTTTACATTGCAAAGCCTTTGCTTGTCAAAAATAATGCCATGGAAGTGAATAAAGTGAAAAATGAAAAAATACTACAAAACATTGTGCCTAAGGAGTTGAGGTATAATTCTTATGGAGCCTCCCTCCCAGTTAAATCACCACAGGAAGTTGAGGTTGACAGTTTAAAAGATTAAAAAATAACCTACCTCAGTTTACTCTCCCATCAACTCCTCCACACGTTACTTATTTCCCTGTGCTCCTTCCCACACTCCACTCTTTACACCAGAAACACAGAACTGCTTCTGATTGCTCACCAGGCTTACAAGACAACTTGATAACATAAAAATGAGAGTTTATTTAAATTACAATACTAGCTAACAGTATATTCATAACCCATTAATACTCTTTCTCAAAGGTGGGAATTTTTTTAAGTTGAAAGAAAGGATCGTAAAAATAATGTCTGATGTACTTTTACTGCTGCATCATAAACTCATTATTGCACTGTTGTTGGGATGCATCCTAAATACTCATCAGTAGAGCCCATGTTAAATTATGGTGTATCTACACAATGGGAATAATATGCAGCCACTAAAAACTGTGGTGGTTCATTTTTTAAGTGGTGGTTCTTTTTAATACTGATGTTCTATATCAGTGCTATGTGAATTCTAAAACCTACTGTTTTTGTTTGTTTTTTAAGCAAAGTTTAGAAGAATACTAATATTTGTGCAAAAAAAGTGTTACTCGGTTTATGGATAATATAACACTGGACAAGTACAAGTAAAAGCCGACTGGAGTCCAGTAAAAGGGGCAGCACACTGGTATTAGTAACTAATAGAAGTATCTGGGATAAGTTAATTACTGTAGTTGAACCCTGAATTTAACTTTGAATTTCTTGGCACATAAGGTGACAGAGGGAATATAAAGTATATAGTTCTTTTTATATGAAGCCAGAAAAATATGAAGTTTTGCCTAAGGAAATGGACATTTTTCTGATACTTAACTCAACAAGGAAATTCAAATGCAGATCCTTATTGTAAATGTATATAGGATGACTCAGGCCTTCATGGTAGTTGGTGCCTGTCAAGGTAACGGAAATTAATCAAAATGTGCCAAACCTCACAAAATACAATCTCATTTGTATATCAGACCTAATTGTCTCTGTCTCAGTAGCCACCACAATAGTCCAGGCAACCTCTTTCATTTGCTGTAATGATCTCTTAATGTATCTCTACATGCACTCACAATCTTCCAGGTCCTTCTCCAGTCTGAGGTCAGGGCTGCCTTTTTAGAATGCAGATCTAGTCATGCAACATCACTGTCACCATGCCATATGCTCACAACGCCTACGTCCCTCTGATTTTAGGATGTAGGGCCCAAACCCTCCCACCTCCCCAGCCTCTCCTGCCACCTGCTTTCCCTTGCTCTCTCTCTTCCAGCCATTTTTAGTACTGTCTCTGGCCGTGGGCCCTGGAACAGCCCCTCTCTCTCACAGCATGTTCCGCCTGCCTAAGCCAGCACTTCTTCCTTGGTTGTGAGCTGTGTCACCCTCAGAAGCCTCTTGAACCCCAAATGCATGCTCCCCACCACTGCTTGTTCTCTTGCCCCTTTGTGCCTCTCTTGGGAGTATTTATCTTTGTTGTGATGTCCTTCCTACTAAATCATAAGCCGCCTGACAGCAGGGACTGGCTCAGCTCACACTTTCTCT